>JANIJG010026095.1:0-27986 GCA_024611175.1 Megaceryle torquata
GAGGGACCAAAGCCAAAGAAGGAGCATGTACCCGAACTGGTTTTCACTTGAAAATATTAAAATTAAACAGGTATAATAAGAAGGTTTCCTAAAAAAAAAAAAAAAAAAAAAAGTCCACGTTTATAAGTTACAAAAGAATCCAACTGCAGTTTTACAATTCTGGAAGCAAAAGGGAAAAAAAAATAATTAAAAATAACTGTATTGCATAGATCTGAATGTGTCAAAACATGGCCAAAGAGAAACCACTGAATATTTAAGAAATAGAGAATTGTAAGTAAAGTCTATTACAAACTGGTTTGTGAGTTTCTTGGTGGGGGACCAGTGTTTCCCAATGAAGGGAAGAAAATGATTCAGGGAACCACTGACTCCACAGCTGTTACTTCACTGTGGCTAGATCACATCAGAAACTACATAAAGAAAGAAAATGAAAGGTCAGAGCTCTTTTAATGATCGTTTTACAGCTGGACAGAAGCAGGCTACACTCTGTGACACTGGGTTTATCTCTTCGGTCACAAACAAGTGCACTGCTCTGCAAGATGGATGGTGCCAGCAAAGCCATCACACAGGCAGATCAGGGAGACAGACATCTTCGTGTCCCTGTATTTTTCATTTAATGGCAAAATGCTATCTTTCCAATGTTCAGCTGCAAAGTCAAGCAAGACAGTAGAATAATTTATCAGGCAATCCCTCTAAGCATCTCTCAGACATCAGTAAATATGAATGTCTCAGTGGAGCACAATTTTAGGTCCTTGCCTCCTTACCAAATCTTAAGTTCCCCCAGAGAACTATGTGCTTTCTATTGGGCACAGATGTTAAATGTCAATGATCAGCATCTTCTTAATAGGAAACAGGCTTGCATGGAGGAAATTTGCAGACCTTTGCCACCTGCAAGGCAGTAAATAAACACTGAGTTGCTTTGTTTTTTTTTTTTAAAAGAATTCTTCAGAATAATATGGAGATTAGGCCACTACTGACCCAACCACAATCCTCCCACAAAATACACAGAAGTCTCAAGTACTTTCAGAGTTTAAGTAATAAATGTACATTTTATGTTAAAAACATATCCGAAAGATTTGGTCATTGAATTGCTCCTTCTGCTCATTTGGCATCAGTTTACTGCAAAGAGGCATCTCCCCTTGTGGCCCCTGCCACGTGCAACATCTATTCAAAGTATGTTCTCCATTAGACTAACCAGAAAACATTTTCCCTCTGCTGTTTACTTCTGTCTTCTTAACCTCTCACCTTCTGCATTTCATTGTTCTGACTAAATAAAACAGAATTGTATTTTTTCAATGTGTTTGTAAGGGAAGAGAAAGGACCTGCGTACCCCTTTGGTACTGATCAAAGTTCTTTGTTTTCCTGGGTCACCCACTAGCAGAGATCTGTCCATTGGGGTTAAAGCAGACACTTAAAGAAATATCTGTCTTTGTTTAAACAGCAGCAGAATGAAACATGGAGCCTTTCTCTCAGCTACTCTGTGGAGTTAATCCATTAACTATCCTTTTCCTTGAATTTCTGTAGAATTTCTAGGTCAAGTTGTCAGGTTTCACTCTGATATCCAAAAGAGGGGATTTACCACAGCTTCAAAGCAACTGTGTGCTATGAATTGACCACAGCTTTTACAAGACTTACCATATAGAAAGGTGTGGTCAAAAGATAGCTGCAAGGGAGAAGATGTGGGAGCTGTAAGTGAAGCACTGCAAGACAGTGAGCTAAATCATCCTGGGGCTTCAAGGTAGCAAAGGTCAGATGGGCTGGGTCTCACGAGAGAACAAAACCTACCCTGCTGCTGGCTGAATCCTCAGCAGGCACTGGGACCCAGTGTGAAAGTGCCTGCAGACAGCTACATATATCAGAGCGTGTGTGATGGTGCTCCCAGATCCACTGCAACAGTGCTGGGAAAGCTCTGCTGGAGGTGTTGATGAAAGGCTTTCTCTAGCCTGTTTCTTTAAGATCTTTATTCAGACTAAACTCATGTGGGACTATCAGACAGTTTGCAGGTGGTAAAACCACAGCTTTATCATATATTTATTTTTTACAATATATGGCGCAGCCCAGGACAGGGGCATTTCCAGCACTGGCTGGTAGCTCTCCCTGCCAGCATTTTACAGTCTCTAAACCTGTCTTCTGGCCAGCACTGACTCCTCCCTTTCTTCTGTATTTCTTCCCCTCTTTACTTCAAAGTCTGTCAGGAGCCTAAAAGGTGTGAGTATCCTCATTACCATTCTAGACACAAAGTTGTCTTTTATGTCACCACCTAGACAATATTATCTTTATTTCAACACCTCTGAATACTCTCATTAGGCTGTTTCCTCTCAGGTCTGTGATTTGTTTTCCACTGTAGTTAAATGTCAAAAAAGGCAGCATTTCTAGGTAGACAATTTTTTCCTAGCCACCCCTCCAGTCCTCTTTGATGTAGCACACTGGGTTTCTCTGAAATCTGATAGATTTCAGGCACTTGGTAGACATGCATCCTTCTGGTGTATTCCTTTAAAAGAATCCCAAACCAGCCGCCAGCCTTTCTCTCCCCATGCAAATTCCCACTCTGAATGACAATTAGGCTTCCCCTGTTATCTGCATGAAGTGCAAGGGCATGTGTACCAATAAGGTTATCAGTTACACTTAAAAATTTCTGCATTTTAATCCAATTTGTCACTCTTCACACCCGTTTATTTTAGTTAATGTATGAGCAGCCATGTTTGCTAATCTGATCTATTATGTTAGACTAAAATGCTGGGACTTGAAGATTTGCTGGAAAATTTGCCTTTCAATTTTGTTTGTTTTCAGGAAAACATGCACAGTAAATATCAGTTTTTCACACGAGCCCTCTGTTCCTAAGACAACTGGTCTTACTGAGGTAAGCAGCCTTTTTAGATTCATCTTCTCCAGCTGACTAAACCATCCACACAACACTTGAGTTAAAGAGAACAAAACCAGATGTGTCCATAGAAGTCTCACATCATTTTCTAACCTTACACAGGACACTTGTGGTGGTGCACCTCTACCAGTCAGACTCCCCCAGTAGAAGTGCTCCACATGCAAAGCTGAGCTATTTGATTATGTAAAAGCCTACTGACTTGTCCCTTTCACATGCTCATATTCTAATGTGAAATCCCACTATTACTGGAAATTAGTTTAGCGCCTGAACTGTGAGATGCCAACCCACTGTTGGAGCCTTAATCCTCCACCCTGCATGTCTGTGTACATATACTAATGCAAAAGAGTAATACAGAGGCTCCCGGTCAGCTTGACTTTCCTCTCACCGCAACTACACCTATTAGATGATGCCACCATGTCAACTAAAACCTTCCACCTCCCCTACATTCTCTGGTAAAGACAGGCATGAGAAATCACATGCAGAAATGATAGCTTTATTTTTTAAACTGGTTGATTTTTAGCTCGAGTTTGGTGCTGGCAGGGTTTTCCTTCACCTTTAATATTAAATATAATTTGAATTGTTTTCAGATGTTCTTCACAAACAAAATACATGAGCGATCATCAGGGCTTACCCTTTGCAGAAGTTTTAGCGATTGCAGTACATGTCAGTTAGAAATGCCTATCAAACAGCTGGCTGCTCTCCTGTCATGTCACACTACTCCAAAAGGACACTGTGTCACCACTGCTTGCATTAGCACAACTCAAGCATTATTTCCATGTAACTAAACTGAATAATCCATGAGACAATCCCTAAAGGTAGATCTCTCACAAGAATGCAATGTCTCTGTAAGATTTCGGTCTAAAAGATCACAGCCCAAGAACAGGAGTCCTACCTGCCCAGTTGAGACACCTCCACCTTTGGTGAATGCAGAAGACATTTATCAAATTGCATGGAAGAGCCCTAGGTATAACCATAGAACGCTTTGGGTTGGAAGGGACCTTAAAGATCATCTGCGCCACCCTTCCTGCCATGGGCAAGGACATCATCTACTAGATGAGGTGGCTCAAAGCCCCATCCAACCTGGCCTTGAACACTTCCAGGAAGGGGCATCCAGAGTTTCTCTGAGCAACCTGTTCCAGTGTCTCATCACCCCCATTGTAAAGAATTTCTTCCTTATATCTAATCTAAACCTACCTGCTTTTAGTTTAAAACCATGACCCCTTGTCCTGCCACTATAGGCCCTTGTAAAAAGTTCCTCTCCATCTTTCTTATAGGCCCCCTTTAAAATATTAAGGCCACAATAAGGTCTCCCCAGAGCCTACTCTTCTCCAGGATGAACAACCCCAACTGTTTGAGCCTTTCCTCACAGGGGGCATGTTCCAGCCCTCTGATCATATTTTGGCCTTCCTTTGGACCCACTCCAACAGGTCCATGTCTTTCCTGCATTGAGGATTCCTGAGCTGGACACAATACTCCAGGTGAGGTCTCTAACAGTGGAATAGAGGGGGAGAATCACCTCCCTTGACCTGCTGGCCATGCTGCTTTGGATGCAGCCCAGGATACATTTGTATT
This sequence comes from Megaceryle torquata, assembly GCA_024611175.1. Classification (NCBI taxonomy): domain Eukaryota; kingdom Metazoa; phylum Chordata; class Aves; order Coraciiformes; family Cerylidae; genus Megaceryle; species Megaceryle torquata. The sequence continues at coordinate 4,451 of JANIJG010026095.1, forward strand.
TCTGGGCTGCAGGCAATCATCATCAGCTCACGTCCATCTTTTCATCTACCAATATCCCTGAATCCTTCTCCACAGGGCTGTTCTCAATCCATTCATCAGCCAGAATCTCTCTTCACTATCCAGTGCTTGTATTCAAGCCAGAAACTTCTCAAGGTTTTGAACCAAACAAACGCAAGGTAATGCAGTGTGATGAAAAGTCTTAAGTAGGTGGCAAACAAATTACACTGGTCATCTCAAACAGAATAGAAATAAAAGTTTTATACCATCCACGCTGCTGCTCTATTTTAGGTTACTTTAAAGAGTTCTGAGATATTTTATTGGTACTATTTTCCATATGGCCAATAAAACCAGGTCACCTTAATATTCTTAAGTCCAACTGTGCGTGCCCTGGAAGCAAAGGGAAATTGCAAATGCTGTATTTTAAAATCTGTTACACCCCTAAAATAGTTTAAAAAACTATATAAAAATGGTGGTCTATTAAAATTCCAGATACATTGGCACTTTCCAGGATTAGGAGCAAATGTGTATATTCTGGCAACATTATTTTTCTCATAAAAGTGCCTGTTTGTAGCCTTAGTAATTTTGGAAATTTCCTAACACAGGCAGGATTATTATTTGAAAAACAAGTGTGCAGCTCATACTTGTGGTCTGCAGCCCCAGCGCTCCACAGTTGTAACCACTTGGGCAAATATTTGTGCCTCTGAAGAATCACATTCACTTCATTACCAGTCTGTACGTATCATGCTTTCTGCATATAATGAATTTGATGCCAAGATCAGTCACCAGGAAAAAAAAAAAATCTATAAAGATTCTAAACCATAACAATAGTGAGAGAAGTAGAAAATAGAGAAGATGAAAGCAGTGTAAAAAGTACTACCCAAGGGATCTAAGGTTTGTACAAAAATATACATGTGTCTGAGAGGCACTATGCGACACGGCATTTAGATTATAGTGTGCACAAACACATGCACATAAAGAAAATGAAACAAGGCTGTGTATGCAGCTCTAATGCTGTTATTGCCTGAATTTTGAGCATAAAAATATGTGGAGAACAGCATTCTCAGGCTTTTTTTCCACACTGCATGCTCAGACTGTAGAAAGAAGTACTAGAAAGAAAACATATAACATCAAGGTCCAGAGGGCCCTTTTTCTACTGAACTATAAAGACTACAAATCAAAAGTATTTGTCTTGCACATCTTTTCAGAGCTGGACACCTTTTCTTGCAGAGGTCATACAATAAATCAGGTAAAAGGTCTTCAAGGAGTCATATTGTAAGCACCAAGCCAGTCTTCATCGGAGGATGCAAAATCACTTCTTGTCATAGAAGTACTTCCATGATAAATTTCAGCTTCTTGTGCGATTCTGCTGATACTACGCATCTCTGAAAAAACCCTACAACACTGTCTTCAGACATTTTATTCACCCCTTTTGTAGTCAGAGAAGTCCCCTTGAGATTTCACAGAAATATTTACCTTTGTCAGAGAGGAAGCCCAATAATTTAATGCTGAGGCTGACAGCGTAAGCAAAATTAAATGAATGAAAGCAGGTTATTAAACTGGGAACACTTAGGTAACTGTAGGTCCTGAAGGAACTGACACCACATATGTATGTCAAATACACAGAAGTAAAGATCCATATAACAGGCAGGCAAAAATGTGTGCTGTTCCTCCTTTACACAGGCCAGCATCTACTTCAGCTCCAGCTTGCTCAAGTTTCCTCTGTACTTTGCTTTAGAGATCTTCACTCTGATAAAAGATTCAAGATGCTGCCCAACAGAGGGGAGGCTGTTACACAGAACACGAACATTGAACATACATGCACAAGTACTACAACTACATACCCAGATACCCAGCCAGGCATTTAAACATAAGACATTATAAAATTCACCTATTCTTAAATCATTCCACACTTCTTTTCTCTTCTTTGATAACAGAGATTTGGTGGTACAGGAAGCCTGACGTACAAAATTGGAGTGTGGGTTGGAAGCAAGAGCACAACTTCAGTATGATGGAAAAGTACTCATTTTGTTTTCTTGTGAAGTCTGAAATGAGGCAGGCTAATTATATGGGGGGAATGTGTCCTATCCCCAAAGACAAAGAGTATTAAGGGGTTTATCAAAAAGAACATGTCAGAAACAGATTTTCCAACAGTTACATTGAAGTTGCAGATTAAAAAAAACCCCACCATTTCAGTCTAAAGCAACATCAAAAAGCCAGTACCTGTCCAGAAGTCCATTGACAGCTCACTTGAAGAGCCCATAACCATGAGAGGATAACACAAACCAACCTCCTCCTACTCAACTGTGTTTACAGACAAGCTGAAAGAATATGGTCACTTCATAGAGAGAAATAAAGGGAAACAGGGCCTGTTTCTAGAGTCCACTTTCTGAACATCTTTTGCTTGTGAAATTCCAAAGATGACTCCCTTGTTCCGTAGGGGAAACAGGAGGTGGGCAATACAGTGAATTGGGGTTTTTTGAGTGCTTCAGGGATACACGGTCCCAAATTCCAACTGTCACATAATCCTTGCAATCAGTTGAAAGGAAAAGCCAGGGCTGCATTCCCATCACTTCTGCAGCTTTTGGAAATAACCATGCCCCTTGAAATTTCTGGCTAAATTGTCATCTGTTTAAGCAGGGACAAATTTCTCCCTGTAAATTCAGTAGATCTTATCAATGGCCAAAGCTACATGCCAAAAGTTGAACTCCAAGCTATACGTTTGGACACCTAAAGTGACCCATTCTACATAAACACAGAATAGATCCCACTAAAGCCAACATGAGAAACAGATGTCCAGTGCTCCTGAAAACACCAGGTTAGGTATCAGTGAAGCAATGATAACGGAAAACCAACTATCAGAGAAGGAATGAGGCTACTGTGCTTTCTGTGGAAGACCAAATAATCAAAAAGACCATTAGGAACAGGTATTGTTGTTAACTAAAATCAGCAAATACCTGCAGGAATGGCAGACCTATTGTGCACTAATGGAGGTGAAGCCCTTTTTTAAACAACTTGGTATTTACATATCTTTGTTAATAGTAAAAGGCATTAATAAGCAAGAGCTGGTGCAGTAGGGAACCTCTCAGAGGTTCTCAGGGGATCAATTAAGGTAGACTTAGTTGAAATAAAGCTGTTTAAAAGGACACATGTAATGTAATCCAGGGCAAGGGAAATTCTCTGTTTAAATAAAAGGCTGTTTCTCAAACCAAGTTCTGATGAGCTTTCTATGCTTGTTTTAGAAGTAAATTATCACTAAAATTCTAAAAGAACTGGAAGGCCTAAACCGCAGGTATTTCCACTTGTTGCTTATTGCCACGTAAAATGAAGGAATATATCAACCTGAGAAGGTGACCTTGCATCACTGAGCAAAGTAAATAATTTTCACATGGGAAGTGGTGACAATAATTTCGTGTTTCAGCAATGGTTTGCCAACAATCTGCCTCCCACAAGGTCCACGTTTACCTCAGAACAGAGACTGTCTTTGCTGAGCATAAGCATTAAAATTGGGAAACTGGGGTGAATTGGGACATGACAAAACCATAATGACTTAGTCTAAATACTCATCTTGAAAAGGTTTACCTTAGGGGCATCCCCAAAGATCCTAAATAAGATATGTTTTCCTGCCAACAAGTGTTGTGCAAACAATCTAATTAGGAGATGTTCTCTGCTGCCAGAGGCAGACTGCTTCGCAGCTTGGTATTTCTGCCAAATCACTGTAATGGAGATGTCCCAACCTTTGTTAAGATCCCTACTGCAGTTTGTCTTATTGAAATGCTAGGCATTCTTCTCCATAGACCCCTCTAGGTAGTATTTGAGTTAATCTTCTAATTAATCCACTTGGCATTATCATTAATCAAAGGCAGATTCTGCAATTCTGCCCTGCTTATTACAAGACCCCTTACATTTCCACTCCTCTCACTAGATTTAATTAACACTGTAGCTGGTTGAAGCTCCTTCCTCTTCTGTTCTACAAAGACTGATGTTACTTTTGCTGTGAACAGCTGTAATAACTATGCTTCCACCAACTAGGAGACATTCACTCACATGTCACAAAATGGTAGCTGAAAAAGTGAGAGCTCTCCATGTTAGAGAGATCTCACTCAAGCTAGTATGGAAGCCAAGCTGGAAGAACAATGAAGAAGGTGATGCTCTTTGGTGCCATGTAGCTTGAAATTTACAATTAAATTCCCACAATGCCTCCTTTTTAGAGCATCATTATCACAGAATAATTTACAATCAGCCTCATAAATTGCATTAACAGTCTCTTGTATGTTTATAAAAAGAACATTGTAGCAAGAAATGTCAATTAAAACAGATGCACTGAGACTGCAGCACTACAAGAGACAGACAGGTCCCAATCCCAACCTGCAGGAGAAACAGAGGTGTCACCTCCAGCCTCCACAGCTTTTTCAGCACCCTTCAGGGCTGAGCAAAGAGAGATCCCAAAGAACTCCAAAGATTGCTTCTTTCAGGGTTGAAAGGTGATCTCTAGGATGCAAGGAGAATAGAGGAGGATCGTTAAAACAGTGAATTGTCTGGAGGACACAAAAAAGACACAGTCATCTCAGCTACCAGAGACTGCAGGAACGGTACAAATTTATTTGGTTAAGTATAGTCACCTCATCATTACATGAATGCAGAGATCAGAAACCTCTTGATGAGCTCAGAAAGTTTACTAACAGCTACACAAATCCTTCAGATTGTTGAAAATGTCAAAAAAAAAAAAAATCCATCAATACCATGCTAATTTTCACAAAATGAACTTATCTACCGATAACCAAGGCAGGGCTGGCATTGAGAGTTGGAGAGCTCAAGCTAACCTCCTTGCAGTGTGCCCAAATAAAGCAAGGATTCGAAGAAGGCAAGGCAGTGGTAGCAAATTGTTTGTAGTAACTTTTAACCTCAAGTGGATTTTAGTCTCAGAGCAGGAAAACAAAAGGAGAGTGGAGAAAGGACTTATGCTGACAGCGCTGACGGTCCATTAGCTACAGCAGTTCTGCTGCCCAAATGATCAAACCCAGGTTTAACAGAAGTACCACCTTCTCACTTTACAAGGAAGGAACAGAAGGAGCTTGATCCAGCTTATAAATTTTGAGCTTTTAGTCTGACAAGAAACAACTCATTAATGGAGATCTAAGATCTGAAAGAATTAGTAGTATTACTGACTTACCACATCACCCAAACATAACCTCCAGGTTCTTTAATTGCTCTTGTGTTTCTCTTCACACCACTTGTGCAAAAGAATCAGGGATATTAAGACCCCTTTCACATACTTGATGAAAAGAATACAAACTACATAAGCTGAAAGCCTTTAAAAGCCCTATAGGCTTACAGAAAAAAAAGTCAGGTCATTATGCTCCAGTATTCTTCTCAGCTGCCCTCAGTGGGTATCAGTCATCATTACAGCACTATGAATCATAATGGACTCCAACAGTTTAATAATGATTGCAACACCCTTCCTAATGAGGTTGGTGCTGCCCTCTGATGTGAATATTCATAAAACTGGGCTGGTAATGGGTTCTGTCTTGATTAGCAGGCTGTGGTTCTGTATCAAGTTTGAGAGACATCTTTTGATGAAAAAAAAAAAAAAAAAACCCAAATTAAATCCTTGCTTCAAGCAGAGTAAATGAATTTGACTTTAGGTGATCAAGAGGGGAAAAACTTCTAATTAGAGACGCAAGCAATCATCTTGTTCAGTGTTCTTTCAAAGAAGGGCTATAGGGATGCAGAATCCTAATAAACCTTCCCTCAATCACCTTTTAGATAAATGTTAAGGATTAAAATTAAATGTAATTAAAGTTTGTTAATCTGATGTGCTTTCCACTGATAGTCCTTAATTTTTTTTTGCTTTGAGCTGTTATTCTTTACTTATACCCAGGTCCCTCTCTTCTCTTCCTACCAGTGTTCACATTGTCCAGCAGGGAAGGCAGGAGGAAGGCAAGCTGCCTCTTGGGATATCAGACCCCAGCTGTAATTAAACCCATGGATTGGCACTTGCTTAGGCCACACTGTCCCCACACTGCATGCAGCAGTCACTGCTGCGTCCACTTTTGACGACAGGGGTTTCCACAGCTTCCATCATGGCAAAATCACAAGTATCTCCCCATTAGTTAAAACAACAACCCTTCTGTTAGCTTTTTTTTGAACAGATGGATGGTACGTAGGTCCTCTCTTTGCCATTGCTGACAATTTCACCTGATCACTAGAAAAGTAAATGGAATCAGCCTCCAAATACTTAAGCTTCTGTCCATTAAAAGAACAGAAATATTTCCACTTTTTCCTAGTTCTGGAACAAGGCCATCACACCCTCTGGGATGCCCCTGAAGCCAGCCAACCTGCAGAGACAGAATTCGTGGGATTACCCTTATAAGTAAGAAGTTTCCTGCCTAATAAAACAAAAATTGCAGCTATCCTGCTGTTAATCTATCCAGGCGGAAAGAGACAGACTTGAGCTAAGCTTCCCTGCACTTTTGGAAAGAAAAGAAACCAAACACTTATATCCCTTGCTGCACAACAGGAAAAAGAGGTAAAAACCAGCCTAGTTGTTCACCAGTAAGGACTAGACTAGATTTGGGCGTTAATAATAATGAAGAATACTAATAATGAAGGTGATGATGAAGCTTTTGCACTCCAAGCTCACAGTGATAGTGGAAAGGAGCCTGCAACAAGGAAGGGTTTTCTAGCTAAATGATGAGGTGAGGGGAGAAACAAAAGGAAGAACTAGAAGTGACTCCAGGGGTAAGCAGGTCTCTCAATCACAGTACAGAGCCCAATACAAATGCATAGTACTTCTAAACCTCTAATAAGGTGTTAATTTGAGCTATCTATCCCCTTGCAAATACAGTTTCGATCTGTGCGACAGGGACAAGAATGCCAAAAAGACAGAACAAACAACATCTAAAAGGTAGGGTTTTCCCTGCCTTCCTCTATTTATAATCAGCCAGAATTAACTTGGGCAAAACACGCCTTCCCTTCCCCGCCCGGATGCTCAAAAGCATGATGAAATAATGAATTCATTACCGAGCTGAGCCCTCTCTGCCCTCCCACCCTGACTTTCCTTCATTAGTGCAGCCTGTTCCCTTCCCTTTACTCTCCGATGCTTCGGAGAGGCAGAAAGCGCTGTTTTCGGGAGCGCCGTTTGCTCTCCTGGCCAGTGACATTTTAAAACCCCCAGCACGTAGGTGCTCAATTGCAAGAGCGTTCGCTATCTCGGCGAGCAGCTGCTGTGTCACTGCCAGGCCTCTCCTGCAGCAGACCTGTCACTGGCCTCCTCAACTCAGTGCCAAGCCCACAGACCACCAGGGGCCAGCCAGCAGATGGCTTATCTCAAAGTCTAATTATCGGTGGTGACTGAAAAGCCTGCAGCCAAGACCAGCATGAGGCAGGACTTTGTTGGGTTACTGGTTAGGAGAAATGGTGGCAAAATAGGATGGGATAAGGATGGGTGACTGACAATTTTCCTGCCAGGGTCCTAGCGCACCACAAAGGTGTTGGGGAAAGGAGGACTGAGTTCTTGTCTGGGTTCTGCTGACGCCTGGCTTGTTGTGAACATCACCTTGGGAGACATTTAATGTCTTTTACAAAAACAGAAACAAAATCAAAATCCTCCCAGCAATCTCTTCAGGTTTCACAGAAAATGGTGCAGCAAGAATTAACAACACTTTCCTTTCTTTTGTCTGCAGTAAACACTGCATACTACACCGAGCTGCACAGACCATACTCGATCTGAGCTGACAGCTCACAACAATTTCCAACCATACCTTTTTTTTCTTCTGAGCTTGCCATGAAAACAACAATCCCAAATAAGTGAGCTAACAACTCAGTTTTAACCACACCTGTTTTGTTCACTTTTAGCAAGTAAGAACAACAAAGACAGCCACATTAAAATGACAAATCAGCTGAGCAGTTCTGGGTTTTGTTTTTAAATCTAGGCAAATTTAGAGCTAAATATGAGCTCTAGTTAAGAAGGCAGCAAGACTGACCCAAGGCGAACACAGCCCAGCATGCCAACATCCCTCTGTCCTTGCCAAACAACCACCTCAGTTTCCTTGGGCTGTCTTGGGCCATCCATGCCGCTCTGCACTGGTCCTTGTTTGGAGCGTAATCTGCTCTCAGTGTTGTCCTAGTTGATGCTGATCTCCTCTGTCTGCAGAAACTCTAGGATTCATCACCTAGCAAAGTACCTGTTGTGGATCAGGCCAAGACTCGACAGACTCATTCTGGTTTTAGAAGAATAAACTCTCCATTTTGAGACAGATGATGAGTTGAACACCTTCTTACCAAATAAGCTGTCCCTCAAATTGTGGTGAAAATGTCAATTTTCTGGCCATTGTGTCAGTTACCCTTCTGTATCTGAAAATACTTGCATTATTCATATTTGGTTGGTATGACTGTAAGAAATTATCCAATGACAGAAAAAAATCTCATTATGGCAACTTATATAAAAGGATGAAAAGTCACAAAAGCAAGAACTACTACATTATCAGGAATGGCTTTAGTGAGACAGAAACTATTTAAATTAAAAAGTGAGAAAAGAAGGACATGTCTGAAACTCAAGCAAAATATTCTCCAACTCTGCAAAATAACTGTAGTACGATTCAAGATTAAAGACTATGAGGTGTTCCATGACAACCACAGGGCTATGGGAATCCCAAGGCTTCTTTAAACAGAGCATTCCTATCAACATCATAAATTAACATTTGTGTGTGTTGCCTTTTACAGCCTTAAGCAACCAACATTTCTTCAGTTAACTCAGTATGTCACCAATTCTGCGTTACTTCCCACTATCCTGCCTTTTTGCACCCACGTGTGCAAAACAGTCTGTGACAGGCACTTAGATACTCCATTCCACACAGCCAGACACTTGGGAGTAGAAAACTAAAGCAGGAGACTTCTTACCCCAACATAACCAAGGTTAGGGAGATGCTTGTAACTGAAGGCAGCAGAGGGAGGCAGAAGAATCTCCTCTAGCTGGGTATCTGCTTACATACAATTCTGTAAATGCTTTACACTGAATAAAAAGAGACTGTAAAATGTTTGTATGACTTGACAAATAAGCTTCCTATTCCACTGTAGAACTTATTCTAAGCATGTCCCACAGTACCTTGAAGCAACCTGGGGATGATGTAGATAGTTTGAGTGTGAGATGTCCAGAGCAGCTGGAGTTCAAAGTAGGCTGGTCTATGTTGTTACGTGTCGCACATACAATACACCGCTGCTGCTTTTATGACCACAATACAAATGTGCCAGTGCGTGCCCTTGGAGCTGTTCCCATGCTTGGGTATATTCAGTACTTCATTTGTTTCTCCTGAGTAGTACAATGAGAGCATATGTGGGTGTGGATCTGAACTTCCGCAGACAACAAAAGGCATTAAGTAACACTACATAACATTTGTAGCTCTACATTTCAATTTTACATTAAAAGGTGCTAGTAAAGGAAGAGGAATTTAAACACTGTCATTAAAGTACTCCTAATTACCATATCACCAGCATCCCTAAGCACCTCTATGATTTCAGAGCTCACACTATGCTTTTACTATTTTTAATCATCTCCCATGACTGCACTGAACACCACAGCTATGAAAGTATTCTGTGTTAAAAACTGAAACATATACAAGAATGCATAGGCACAGTTGGATACAATACACTGGTTGCAATGGACAAGTGTGATTCAGCATGACTACTTCCCACAGCAATCATTATCAGATGTTCTACAGGCAGATTCTGAAAAGCATGTAACGAGCCTAAAGGAAACATCAATTATGTCCTAAAGCAAGAACCTTGCATTTTAAAGTGAGAATGACTGAAAATTGGATCAGAAAAAAACTCCGCCTTTCCCAGTACCTGCCTCTCTTGGAAACAACATCATCTGGGCACAAATGGAGGGAAGAACAAGGCCCGTTTATAATGAATGATATTTCTCCGTATGCTCTCCTAGTTTCTAGCTATTTACAGCTAGGACATTTGAACTCAGCTACACTGATAACCTTGTGTTTAATAGGTGTTGATAGATTTTAATTCCTCAAATTCTCCTCACTTTTTAAACCCATGTAAACATTTTGCATCAAAACAACCCATGGCACTAAGATCCCAATATACAGATACTGTGAAAAGATACATTGCCTTTCATGTTTTGAGCCTACCGGCTAATAACCAGTAATGACTTCCAGTTCTTATACGGGAACAAATAGTGGTCAACTATTCTTTCTTTTGATACTCATGATTTAAGAAGCCTGTATCCCAGATTTTCTCTATGTGATTTCTTTTCCACAGTGTAGAGACTCGGTCTATAGTCATTCCTTGATACAGAAATTGTTGTAAACCTTGAATTATATTTGCCATCCTCCTCTGCATCTTTTCTAGTCTTTCTATTTTTTTTTTTCTTCCTTTTTTCTCTGAGATGGAGGGAGTGATGATAGGAGGGACAAACCACACAAACAATTAGAGAAGTGGACTATCCATGAGTTTATTCAGTGCTATAATGGCATTTTCAGTTGTATCTTCTGATCCTCTCCTAACAGTCACTAACATTCTTAACATGAAGTTTGGTTTTTGAAGCCTATTTAGTAGTAATTTTGAGTGTTATTTATATTCATTAAAAAGAAAAAAAGGGAAAAGAAAAAGAAAGTCTTGTCTCAGATCTTATTACACTGGCCCGAGTCTCAGCAAACCTCCTTCTGCCCATTTCTTCCTAAGGTCAATTTTGATGGCTGCTCAGTTCAGCCAGGAATTTTTCCTTTCACCAGTGAGTCTCACTTATTGCCTCACATTCAAAGATAATACCTAAGAGCAATTTGTTAGTATTTATCCTTTTTATACCTCGAAAAATTCTTGTTCCATGGGGGAGAAGGGAAGAATGTGGATCCATCTGCCTGCCTATATTCTCTCCAATGCCTGACAGACATTCTAGGTGTGACAGCCCATGTATCAAATGATGGTAATCAGCCATCTCACAGAAGTAAGCACTTCCACAAATTACACAGGCAACCAGTAGCCTCTGGAGACACATCCAAAAAAGAAGGGACATCTCTGCTACAAAGTTGTCTACACTGGTCAGGCTGTGCACCAAGTCTTAACTTATGAGCTAGCTAGTGCTGCACAGACAAGACTACTTAGGCTCACACTGCTAAAACCCCAGCCCTTTCTACAGCACATCTTCAGAAGCAGTTCTTATTCCTTATCAGCAGAGCTACTAGTGAGCTCATTTCATGTGTCCAATAATCACTGTTCTCACCACTGTCAGCAGCAGACACGGATTTACAGCTCTGCAGTTCATCTTCATAGGGGTCCCAGCTATCTATCCATCCATTTCCAGAGAGCACCAATGGAAGCAATACTGTGAAGTGTTTAATCTAATATACTTTTTCCACTCCAATATTTTCAGGTTGAGACTCTGTGTCCCTGTAACATTCCTGCCATTAAACATTCCTTGCTATTTTGCCTAAGTACATCACCTATTTTTACTGCTGCAAAGAATAAGCACTTCTCATGTTGCCCCAACTCACAGCACAGCAGTAAAGAAACATGATTTGAACTCTCACCTTATTGATCCTTCGATTTCTACCCACAAAAAACTCAAATATTTTGAAGTCTAGCCCATATAATTTTTTTTTTTTTTCTTCCCCCCTCTAGTGTCTTTTATAGGTCTCTAGGCTTGCAGAGACAGCCCTGAAATCTTGCGGAGGCATACTCCTCTTGTCACAAGAAGAGTATTAACACTGGTGCAACAAAGCCAGCTTATTAAATTAACATACACAAGACTTCACTGTGGGCACGCTTATGCATAATTCCAGAATTTCCTGATATAAAAGTACAGCTAAAGGTCTAAGATAACAGAGAAACTTGGAGGAAGGAAAAATATCCCTCCCTCCTCTCTTATTCTCTTTGGACTTAAGCAGCATCTCATGCACACAAATACTCTGAGAGTAAAAATGTTGCAGAACATGCTACATCCAAACATGCTCCTGTCATTAAAGCTGTGTAGCAAAAATATTTCATGGTTACCTTCTCGATTGTCTCACACTTGGCCTAACATAGCAGACAGATGAAATTAATACTGCAGTATAGAGTGCCAAGTCAGTAAAGCAGAATATCCACATTCTAATTGTTTACATGAATTTAAATTAAACCATATTTGTGCATTAGCACAGGCATGGATGTTTACTGCCTGTCCTTTCTTACAAAGAGAAATTAAGATTTTTAAAAATCCATTAGTAAAGTGAGAATATTATGTGTACATTTTTACTGTTAATAGAGGTATTTCTCCTAACCAAGTCCTCCACTTCTTCTGACTTTTGGCTTCCCCTCCTAGTAGCTACTAATTTCAGAAGAATGAGCAACTTTAATCACTGGATGGGCTGTTAGTCAATATAAATCTGTTACCCTCCTTTTCTAGTGATAGAAAATGATCTTACTCCAGGAGAACTTGACCTCCAGAGAAGAGAGTGTGAAATACTCAACCAAGATCCCCCATCAGAAATAGGTAATTACAGGGCAAAATACCCTCACATTTAAAATTTATTTTGAGAGAGATGAATTGACGTAGTTTGAATGCATCTGTGGCTTTGAATATTTGCTAAACCATGCAATTCCCCAAGGACATTACCCATTACTAACAATTTCTAAGTATTTCAAGCAGATATGAAATACAATAATGTGGTTAGACTGTTCTCTCTACATTCATATCTTTTTTTGCATCCATAACATTACGGAAAACAACCTGCACTAACTAAAATTTTTGCCTGTCCTAGCAAGCTGGATGCCTTGTTCAATAACAATTACTGTGGGCTCCTCTTCTCCCAGCAATGATAAAGCAGTCTCTTGTTTTGTCACTATTCATTGCAGCCCAGAGACGTTCTATAGCTTTAGGAAAGCATCCCAGTTTTTAGACCTGTGGGAATAAAACCTGGCTCTTATGAAAGCCAATATGTTTAGGAACACTATTAAGTTATGTGGTGAACTGGAATCCAGTCATTCATGACAGCTGGGCCAAAAGTACAAGCATCAGTTCCTTCACTGAAGTCTCAGAAACAAGAAAATTGCCCAAGTACTCACACAGCACATCAGTTATAGCCACTGATGCAAGGTGAAAAGCACACTTTTTTGGAGAGAAAAAGACTATAGTGGTGCACTGCCTGCTGTGCCAGTAGCCTGGAATTTGTGTACTGGAAACCTGGACAGGTGAGATCCTGCAGATAAAGACCTGGGTCCAGAGTCTCTCAGGAAGGGTTAAGACTTTCAAAATTGAATTGCTTTCTAATTAAGAAGCTTCTCTGTGCAACTGGATTTGGATGAAAATGTGAAAATTAAAAACTGAAATAGAATCATGCCTAACTTAAAGAATTAAATTCTTGCCATCCAGACACAATGCAAACAATGCCTTTAAATGGAACGCATGCTTGCTATGGGAAACCAACCACAATTGTTGGTAAGTTAATTAATTGCTTGTGTTAACAGATGTTCTCTATCTGAACTGCAGTTTTCAAAATTCCTGTTCTCATGCTGTCGAGCTGTTTGGACAAAGCGAGTGAGACTATAGGTGCAAAGTGTCACACTCAGTGATAGTTTCACTGATCATCACATTATTGCATCTGTTCTTTGGCTCACATACACTGAAATTCTGGGGTATTGAACTTCTGGGATTTTTGTCTTGAGACAAAGACTAACAAAATCCTGACAAAAACACTGAAAAAACCTGATGTTCTATGACCCATGACCACTTCTATGCAAATAAGAACACTCTAAGGGACTTCAGGCTGCAGGGTAGATACAGAAACTAAGAAATGAATCAAAAATTTAGTTAACTAAACTACTTTTTTTTTCCTCTTTTCCCCAATATGTTTCCCTAGGCAAGCATCTTTATTTCCTTTTAGCATGGACTGAAAAATGTCAGCAGAGAAAACTATAAACATGCCTTTTTCACTCTGTCTCAACTTTTGAATAGAGCTATAGATCCTGTACTTTACTACAACTTTTCAAAGCTGTTGTGAGGATGTTATTACAGGTTGTTGTTGGTTTTGTTGTTTGTTTTCGGGTTTTGTTTGTTTGTTTGTTTTTTAAATGATGCTACCCAAATGCAAAGGGAATAAAAGAAAAAAAAAATCAAATCACAGCTATGGGCAGGCAGTGAGCATAAGCCAAGCCGGTCTTCAGCACTATGAGCAAGAGAAGCCAGTGGGGTGTCCTCATCCTCACCTGGTTTATTAAACCTCAGGGGAAAAAGACTTCACTCAGACATGAATACACAGGGGGCAAGAGGGGATCCTGAAAGGCAAAGCAGATTAGTTTGGGGGTTTGCTAGGACAGACTGTTGGGAAAGGGAAGATTAGGAGGACTAACCAACTGCACACTGGTTCATAAGTTCATTGTTCAGTTCCCTAGGGATGAGGAAACTTTTCTCTGATGAAATCTGAGCATGAAGCAAATTTACATGACTGATGAACAGGTAACGCAAGAATATTCTACTCATCTGTCTTCTAAATAGCCAACTACAGTCCATAAACCAAGATAACTTATCTATTCTTTGTATGTATCACATTATAAAAATTCTGAAGGTTTCCATTTTAAGTGTGTAACATGAAGTATGACTATTAAAACCATATTTCAGTCAGTGAGTTCCTCAAAAATTATTCTAATAATCATTGCTAAAGAACTTGAACACTGTGATTCATCAGCTTAATTCCAAAGACTTTTTGTGTTCCCTGACAAGCATTCCTTACCATCCCACTGAAAATGCATAAAAGGCTTTCTATAACTGCTTCCTCCAACTACACTTCAGCAAATGAAGATACTTCCTTCACAGTCTTAAATAAATGACGAAATCCAGGAGTGATGCTCCAAAATACAAATGCGTACTTCACCAACTGCTCAGTGCTTTTATTTCTCTGGTTGCAAAGGGCTGCATTTTAACACCATCTTAAAGTAAAATAAAACCTGGAACAAAATTCAGAAAAGATTTGCAATACAAGCAATGGCAGACCAGGAGGAGCTCCTGGGATTAAGATTTACCCAAAGCTTGGTGTCTAGGCTTTTGCTACTGTTCTCTGACTGCAGTAAACTCAAGTGAACAGAAAATAACAGAGAAAACAAAAATATATTTAAATTTTGAAAAGTGCATCCAAACACCTTATTAAAAAACAGTTGCCCAATGAAGCATGACACAAAAAGCTAGGTATATCTTTGGATATTTCAGCAGGTCTACTGCAAAGATCTCCAACTTAAGCAAGTAGAAGTCACAGCAATCATCTAACCTTTGTGCTTGGTGAGGTCACTGGCTCTGCTGCAGGAAAACTCCCAGTGGAGAGCTGCACAAGTCCCATGGTACACATGTCTTAAAAGACCAACTACCATAAAATGAAACCAAAATTTTCCTCTCTTAAGATACAATTGAGGAAAAACAAGAATACTGTAGCTCATAGAATCAGTTTTAGTGGCAAGTAACTACACTGAGGAAGAAAGAGAAGAGAGGATGTGGCAAAAGAAGCCTGCATAGGAAGTAGTGCAATTCCACTGGGAAAATGAAATGGAAAGGGCACGTTAAGAGAAGAAACAACACACATGAAGGGGGAGAGGGTGTACAGAACAAAGGCTGCATTTAGGTGAGAACTGAATTGTGTAGGTGATTTCTTTTTACATGGTGGGACACCAGATACCAGCTAGGTGGATCCCTAGTGTTTTTCTAACAGTGTCTTAAGTTTCTAACATCCCTCGTTGCTTTCTCATTAATCTGGCCTTTCATTTCTTGTGTTGCTTCATTGCAGCCAAGTAGTTCTCTGCCTATAGAAGACTACGTCTCTGACCTGTACACTGCAAGGGTAAGAGGTTTGTTCATGGAGCACTCTATAATTATTACAGCAAATTCACTGTCCAGTGGCTGCTCACTCCCCATTATATCTATTTTTAACAGCTATAAAATTGTCTAGAAAATAGCAGCTCTTTGGATGAGTGGATGTTTTCTATACAGAAAGAACACGGCAGACTTCAGTGCTGCGTGTACTTCATTACATGACCAACGTTGATGACATCTTAGCAAAATCCTATCACCCAATATGTTTTTATATTTGTGTTACACAATATACTACAGTTAACTAATACATTTATCTGAACTGTACAAGAGTAAATAATACTACAAACCACTTCCCCATATCAGTGACTTTCTTTTTCCCTGAGCAGCACAACAAATCATTAATCTAGTCTGTTTACTTATTAGTAAACAGCTATATGACCTGAGCTTTAAATTAAACCTAAATGTTTGAGACTGTATACGGAAACACTTCTTCAAAATGATAATCAGTTATCAATACCGTATGTTATGCAACGCCAGTGGATGACATTACTGTATATCCATGCCTTTCATCATTTATTTTCTAAAGAAACATTAGTTCTGAAAGTTCTAATATGGTCTACAAATAAATCTTTTCTAGTTTGCCATACAGGATAATCTTCCTTGATTGCCATTTTGAAATATCTATGAACCATGCATCTATTTAATTGCTTTGGCAGGTTTCATTTTTAAATAAGTTTTGTAGACAAAAAATGTCCAAAGAAGCTAATTTAAAGAAATGTTAAGTCTTCCTTCTCCCCCCCCCAATTTAGATGTTGAATGGTAGGCACTATAAGACAACTGAAAGCCCACTCCAGTAACAGTGAAGAAAGTGCATAATGGTTTGAAATTTCTTACCCTCTCAAGTAGGTTCAACTAGAGGAACAAAAAGGAATAGTTATTAAAAAATATATATTATCACAAAACTGAGTAGCTAATGCTGGGAAGTAACACAAAACAGCAAAGTTCCAAATCTTTTACCTATCATATCTAGGTGCTTTTCATATTTATCTATATATGGAATATACACATGCATATATATTCTACAGATGCTACATCACAAAATATGAATGGAGGAGTTAAAAGTAAATTTTAAAATTGGAAAATCTCTTCTTTCAGAGGAAAAAACCCAAGCCATTAGATGAATACATTTACAGTTGTTTTCACTGCAAAAATCAGATAAAGCTTTTGCTTCAGGGAACTAATGTACAGGAACTACCTTGAAGTAAAATAGTGAATGTTGCTACGAGATAAACTGGGTAGGCTCAACCTCAGGAATAAATTGAAGTACTGACCTCACCTAAATTCTTTTGTGGCAAGATGGAAAATCTTTTTATTCCTGGTTATGTCAGGGTAACTCAGTTTCATTTAAATAAATCAGACATCATGTTGTTTTATGATATATAATCTACACATACTCTACCTGTCCTAGAGCAAATTACTGTCCTCTTACTAGAATATCTCATAAAAATTTGCAAGTTTCCCCACCCGCTTGCTATCTCTGGCTCCTCAAGAAGTCCTTTTTTCCTTTCTTTCTTTTAACTAAGAAGAAACATAAGAAACTCAGATACAGTCACTGAAACCTTCCTCCTTCCTCTTTCCATTCTTATTTTCCCTTCTGATAACTCACTCTGATTCCTCTGCTCTTCTTTCTTCTAATCCATTGAGGTAACAATAGCTTCAAGCTACCCATTCCCCTTGTTTCTACTCCTCACCACACAACCTCAGGCTCTGACTCCTTTGTTGCTGCCTACAAAGATGTTTCACCATTCCCTTGCTTGCCCTCTTACTTTCAACCCTCAGCTGCTTGTCAGCTTAAACTTTTTAACTTACATTTCTTCAACTGCACCTTTGCCTGATGGCATTTATGGGACATAATTTCACTGAGAATACATTAAAACTTTGTAACAGCTGGCTCCTAGAGCCTAATGCAATATCCACATGATTCCATCGTAGGCATCACCCAGCTAGTGGTTACCTTAGTTAACATGCACCTAAAAGAGCTAAATTAAGGGATAACTGAATAGGTCTATAGTTTTCTTTAATTATGGTAGAATTTACAGGAACATGTGCAGGGGAAAGAGCAAAGCAAGGCATCGTCAGATCAATATTGGCCAGAGAAGGCCTCAAGAAGCTTGGAATGTGACAAGAGGCTAGAGTCCTAGGGACAACAGAGGCTATCTAGCCACACTGCATTGATCCAACACTGTATTTAATTCAGGAGATCTTCTGCAAAAACTTTCAGTTTTGTGGCTACTTTCTGGGCCATGTGGGCCTGTCTGTGCATACACCATCTGCACAGATTAAAGGCAACTGAAAGCAACAGGGTGAATATAAATTCAAATGAAATTGTAAGATGAGATACTAAAAGTTACAGGGGTTATGTTTGCCTTAGACTAAATATTAGAAATGTTAGACCTAGTTGCAGATGGAGATGTTATGCCCTTGTAGGAAAAATCATCTAATTAATTTTAACTTTACTCAGATGGTGTATTTATTAGTCCCACGCTGTAATGGTATTTTTCTGTAAAGTGCACAGAGAAGATATTGACTCCCTATTTAGTGAGGATAACTCTTGAGATTAGAAAACAGATTAATTTTACAGGAGGTAGACATGGGGAGCTTGCTTCTCCGTGAAGAGTATTATTTAAAACAGAAGTTCTTAAAGTATGGCTATTCCTAAAAGCCAAAAGAAATTCTGGTTAGATTGTAGCTGAGCTCTTAATGATTACTTCTCTTTCATTAGCTGTGGGTAGGAAGAGTAAGTAAAGGACTGCAAACATGTATTCATGATTCTCATTAGCAAAAATGGCACTGTGCAAATCAATTTCCATGGATCCTGCTAGGATGAGCTTTCTAATTAGTCCATCATTAGACAGCTAACTTCTCACCACTTCTCAGACATCAAATAGTCCATCACCCCAACACATCACCCAAGCTAACAAGGAGAATTTTAATGAAAGCAAGTCAAATTGGCTGCTACCACAGAAAGCACACAATAGGCTTTGTTATTAATCTTTCCCTACCCTCATTTCTATCCGGTATTTTAGTTTCTGTTCTTATAAACCTTTTGGTTTGCAAGAATAAATTTTTCAACCTCCTGTTACTAAAGTATAGAGCAGCTGCAACATGGGGGGTGGGGGGAGCTCGGATAAAACCCAAATAAGGTACAAGCTGAGATTGCTACTGGGTATTTCAGAGCTTTTCATCTTACGATGCCGAAGAGAAATGTCAGCTTGCTGCTTGTGGTTTTAAATGGAAGCAGTCTGTGAAAAGCATTTGGCTGATTGGCTCAGCAGTGTGGTTTAGATGAGCTTCCAGCATGGTCATCCTGCTTTACAAAGGGCAGATGCTCCATTCCACATGGTGGGGTTTAGGCTTGTAAAACCTATCAGCAGGCACAAAAATGGAAACTCCCTTAAGGTTAAAAGTGACTTGACAAATACATACACAAAGGAATAAAAGAATGATTGGCAAAGATGAAAAATCCCTCCCCGAATTGAGTAGTCATTTCTGTATCTGAGTAGCAACATCAGTTTTTGTTTTTTTTAATTGAGGGAAAAATATTTAAAAGTATAAATTCTATATGGACACGTCCCTCATTTAAAATAGCTGCTCCTGCCTGAAGGAAAATCTGCTGCTCTACTGTTCAGGCACAAGCCTGTTCATACCAATTTTCTGTTTCTCCATTTCGCCTCCCTTTCTTCTTTATTACCAGGGACATTTACATGAAACAGCATTTTTGCTTTTAAGAGTTCATCTGTTCCCGCTGCTTATCCCCCCACCTGAAGTCATAATCCTCCGTTTGTGACGACATAATAATTTCCACTGCAACCAATTGTGATGCCACAAACAGGGGATTATGACTTTAGGTGGGAAATAAACAGCAGGCACAGATGAACACTTAAGAACCAAAGATCCTGTTTTCATGCAAATGTCTTTTGTCATCAAGAACAAGGTTAGAGAAATGCAGAAAATATACGGTAAGAGCAAGCAAGCAGAATGGGTACTAAAGAGAAACTCTCAGCATTTTCCAGGAGGCATTCAGCTGCTCTTTCAAATTAACTTCTGACATAACTAGGAATTTTAAATGTTTCTGAAACATAGGTAACTTTCTATTTGATTGAATTGCCAGCATAATGTAACCTGAATTATTGACATCTTCCCACCAGCAGGTCTAGTGCAAATTGCCATGGGGGTTCATGAGTGGATTTAGAAAGTTATATATAAAAAAATAATCATCAGAAATAGGACCAAGAGAGGTTTCTGATGTCAGAGCTAAGCTGGACTATTTTTCTCCCCTTCCCCACAACCAAAAAATTCTCTAGCTTCAGAAGTACCATGAGCTGAAAAAAATATTCAGGTGATCCAAACAGCAGCAGCAATTTTGTTTTTAACTTAGTTGGGATCAATTTTGTGACTGTTGTAGTTAGAAAGCTGCGACAAACGGTGAAGCTCCCTCTAAATTTAGTCTGAACACAGCCTGTAAGACGCCATCCAAACGGACAGACCTAACAAAGCAGAGCAAATATTTCTGCTGTGGTTAATGAACGGATAGAAAAAAAAATTAATAAAAATTAATAAAATAAAATTAATTAAATTAATTACAAAAATTAATCTGTGAAGAAGAAAAACATCTGAAATTATCTTTCCTCCTGCAATAAAACCAACTTCTAAGCAAAATAATTTAAGAAAAATTATCAACATTTTCACTATGGTTTTTTTGCTTTAAAATGGCACATGTTCTAGAAAGAAATATTCCAAATACAGGCTCAAAAACATTTTCTGTCATATGAAATTGCTTAGGTTAATTCTATTTGCTTTCAGCTCAGTCAGTGAATTTAATATGTGACAGTCCTAGTGTTAAGGAGTTCAGTGAACTTAATGAGATTCACACTCTAAGAGTTTTGGGGATACTTTGTTTAGTCCAAACCAACTCTACCAACATGGTGCAAAACTGATGTGCTCGTAACACCACCACACTGGCGATCAGAACTGCTCTCCTGCTCCACAAGTAGAACTGTCCTCTCCCCAGTAAAAATTCCATAAATGGGGAGGTGGGTGGGTGGGAATGTATGTGTGTTATTTATTTATTTTACTATGGTAAGGCTTACTGCAAATTGATTTCCCAGAAGGGACTTTTGGCCACATGAACACTTTTAGGTTCTCCTGTGCAAATTGGTATGCCCATCTAAAAGCCTGGAATATGGCCTGACATAGATGCCAAGAGTACAAGCAGAATGGGACAGGGGGTCTCAACATGCTGGTAACTTCTGTTTAAAGGTCATCTCACATCCTGAAACAGATTTAACAGACTGAAGCAGCTAACACTAATAGGATTTCTCACTTGATCTTTAATTTTTACTTTCCAAAGATGCAGAGACCTTGGTTCAGATCCATCCAGCCAAGTTTTAAGCAGTTGACTGAAGCCCCAAATCAAAGGCCAAATTTACCTAATCTTCATACATAAACAAGACCTCCAGAAGATAATTCACCCTTATGAAGTGCCTCACTGACTGCAGAAGCAACAGAGTGATCTACATTTATATGAGAGCAACGTCTACGTGTACACACCACTCAGCTCTTCAGTTCTCTTTCTCTTCCCAGCCAATCTAATTCCATCCCACACGCCTTCTTGCCCATTCAGATGTTCAACAGGTGATCTGTGATCTTCCAGTGCCAGCAGCAAACTCTGCAGCCTGACATTTGCAGCACTATGTTCAGACAACCATTTAATGTAGTCTCTGCTGAGAGGAAGGGGAAAAAAAGAATTGTCTTGCTATTATATTGTCAGATTTCCTAACCACCTTAAGGTCTAATTTCTGAGACTATTTTAAATTAATTTTAGACAAACTGTATTTTTATCTTCTGTTCCGTATTGTGTTAAGTGAGGTTGTTTTGGTTCTGAGTGGTATTTTACTGACCTAATTGAAATTTGGAAAGAAAAAGATCCCAGAAAGAAAAAGGGGGGGGGGGGGATATTAAAAATAAATGTGTAACTTTTAAAGCATGTTTTCTTGAAAATGTGTTTTTCTACAGAGCTGTTCCTCTAATCCAGCAACAGTGATGGATGAAGCATAGAAATCAACTCTCTAAAAACGGGTCTTTAATAATTAAGTTACATAAATTGAACATAATTAAGTTATACCAGCTGAGCATGTGCTAGGTGTATTTGAATGATGAGGTCAGCAGTAAAAAGCAATACAGAATAGATGTTAAGGTAATTTCTATACAATTTTCCACTTACCTTAAATGAGCCAGGATAGTCAGATTGTAAAAGGGTCTTAAGTAAGTGCAAGAAGCTAGTTTATATTTAAAATTCATTTAATAGATCAAATTAGAAAGTGAAATATGAAAAATTTAAACATCTTTCCACTATCATCAGTTTGATAAAATGGAAAGGAAGAGGGACTATGAAACAGTTACATTCCAGAGAAAAATTACTCATTCTTGATAGCCTCTAAATGTTGGTATTATTTCAAAGAGCATTTTTGCTACTAGTTCTTGTATAGAATTGTAGAGAGAAATTTGGAACCAGCAGGATAATTTATGCATTTACATACTTGAAAAGAAATACACTGTTTCCAAAGTGTCCCATCCTTAAGAGCACTTCAGAGAGAGCTGCAGTCCAATATAAACTGCAGAAAGAAAAAAGAAAAAAGAAAAAAAGCAACAAAAAAACCCCCACCCCACACACACCACCACACAAAAAACCAAAACAACCAAAACAAATCACAAAACAAAAAAATAAACCAACCAACCAAACCAACCACAGGGCTACAACAAATCTTAGAAAGTCATCTAGTCTACCCCTTGTCCACAGAAGAATTAAGGTTTATGGTTTTCCTGAGAAAAACACAACAGCAGATGAGAATTACATGCAACACTCAAGACTCCACAATATCCCAATCTACTCCATGACTTGACAAAGTTCTTCCTGCTAGAAGTCATTTTCCCAACTCAAATCTACCTTTCTAGAGCAGTTCAGATCTTCACCACTTCTTCTAGACACTCTGTGTACAGAGTTCTGGTTCCTTTACTTTTTTTCATCAGCCTTTTACATGTTTGAAGATTATCCTTAAGATCTCCTCTCCCATCTTCTCTTCTCAAGATTAACCAGCCCAGATCTTTCAGTTCTCCTTCAAACACCAAGTTATCCAAGGCTGATAACTTGTTTTCCTCTACACTCTCTTCCATTCCTTCATCTTCTCTCTGCAGCACACTCAGAACCAAATACCACACTCCAGTTGAGGTCTTAGGGTCTGAGGTCTTAGATTTCATCAGTCTTCTTGAACACATTCTCTGACATCCTTTCCACAGGTCTAAAACTTCGAGTTCGGTGGTCACAGCCTATATGTTGGGTTTTTTTCTATGAAACTATTCACTAGACAGTTATTCCCTACTCTGTGTTCATGCATTTTAATACTTTTAAATCTAGGAAACTGCGCTTTTCCTTACATGGTTGCCATTCAATCCACCTCCCAAACCACTTCTCCAATTTTTTATATGTATATAAATAAATAATATTATATATATATATTATTCTCCAATTGAACTGAAATTATACTCAATTCTTATGGTGCCCTTCAACATATTTGCAATCCTTCTCTATTTCATGTCATTAGCAAATTTCATAATCATAATCCAGACGACAGAATGAAAAGCACTAATAAAAGCGCTGCGAATTACTGCTACAAAACTTACCCTGCAGTTTAC
>JANIJG010026095.1:28038-38385 GCA_024611175.1 Megaceryle torquata
AAATACTATAGGAATCTTCTACTTCATTTCCCCAAAAAGATCTAGAACAAACACTCAAACTGCTCGTCAAATAATACCCAGATACTATTAAATATGTTATCAAAATTTCTATTGGCAGAGACAGAGCAATCTACCAGCTCCTCCTCAGAGGATCTGTCTCAAGCCTTATCTAAGAGTATATGTTTGTATATGAGCAGATGTATCCTCACGTACAAGGCAGTTAAAAGGAACATGCTGTTAACAAGTTGCAACTGTTGAAAATTTTGACAGGCACCAAAAAATCCTGTATTTTAGTCATTCTATAACCTGCCAAACCAGGGATTATGAATACAATTGCACTATGTTCGTTGTACATTAACTTTTCTGTTCCTTGAGAAAAACAAGGATGGGCTTGACTTTGGTTTCTCTATACCTCAAGTGAATCCAGGCATTCAATTATGTCCATTGAAATGAAGTATTTTGACAGTTTTCATCAAGGAGAGGTCAAATAAGTATTATATATATGCATCGATCATTACTACAGCTCTTGTTTTGATATCTGACTTTAGAGGGACTGAGCAAAAGGCATCACTTCTCCAGAAGATGAAGAAGTGTATTAACTAATGGAAGTGCTTTACTGAGACAATTCCTTGGTAAAGTCTGCTATAGTACATGTTTGGTGATTATCTACAGCAGAACTAAACACAGAACTAGCGACACCAACTGCTGTTAAAGTTAAAACTTTAAATCACACTGATATGAAGGAAAAAAATAATTTTACTTGTCTTGGAATGCTAAAACTTATCCCTCTTATTAAAAAGAACAACTCTGAAATGCATCTAGCTCATTAAATTACCATCCCATGTGTTTTTTTAGTATGGTGACAGGGAAACAAAAGACATGTTAAAATAGAATGGCAATAAAACGTTACATAGCCACCTATTTGTCTCCCTTAGAAACCCAATACAGTATTTCTGTAATTTGCTTTCAATAACTGACCATCAATTAATCTTTTTACAAGTGAGGTTTATAGCTATAAGCTTCTATTGATTTTAAAGTTAAGAATAAAACTGGAAAATATCCCCATGCAGAAGACCTTCCAAAGGTATATCACAAAAAAAGACCTCTGGCTTCCCAGCTTAATCTCTGCAAATTTATGTACTGAGAAAAGCTGAAAGTCCTTGCTAAATTCACAACAGTGTAAGCATTGCAGTAAACTGCAATAACTGCAGCAAAAACTGGCCCTGCTGATGCACTGGGAGCTCTTCGCCTTAAAGAGGATTTCACACATTCTAAGCTTCTTGAATAGAAGAGGAAATCAATGTTTACCACCCAAAGCAACATATGGAATTAGTTCCCATCCAACCTCTGAAAAGTCATTTATTTTCTATCCTTGAAAGAGCTTTACATCTCAGAAAGTTAGAATACATTGAGTAAGGTCTCCAAATAATCTTTAATCCTCCATCTCAAAGCCTTCTGTTTACCTCCACAAGCTACATTTGGGTGAATAATAACTTTTCTAAAGGAGAATTGTATATTGTAAAAGCTTGGTTTTTACTGACTAATAAAACTGGAACCATCAAGGCTTTCACAGGCCAGTACATTGGAAATATGACTTCCCCCTATAACACTCACTAGAAATTAACTGTTGAATCATTTATAATCAGATATATAATTATATTTAATTATCTATACATATTATACTTAATCAGATAAAAGTAACAAGCTACATCTCCTGTCAATAAGAATCGAAAAATTGGGAAGAGATGCAAGACAAGCCGCCATAAATACAACAGAGAAACGTACATGTTAATAAAGCTGATATTGCAAAATCCCTTTGCATTTAGGTGTCTACCCCATGTTATGTTGCTGTTGTCATTTATGAACTTGTGACTCATTACAAATTTACAAGAATTCAACAGAGCACACCAGCTGTACTGAGATACAAGTGACAAAGGAGATCACAAACATGGATGCCAAGGTCAGGAAGAGGGAGGGATTACACCTTTCCATTTTAACTGCATGTCATTAAAACAG
This sequence comes from Megaceryle torquata, assembly GCA_024611175.1. Lineage (NCBI taxonomy): Eukaryota > Metazoa > Chordata > Aves > Coraciiformes > Cerylidae > Megaceryle > Megaceryle torquata. The sequence goes on from JANIJG010026095.1 coordinate 30,055, forward strand.
AGATTAATTAGAAAACAAACTGCTTTAGGGTTTTCCCAACTAATAAAATACTCAAATTCTGGAAAACTCTTTCCAGTACCGCTGTTAAACACTCCAGAAGTAAGCAGACATTAGGTTCTCATACACCTGATCAGTCACTGATAGCTATTCTTTCTCCATTACCCACACATCCCTTGCTCCCCTGTTTACACATAATACATGTGAAATACACAATGAAGGACTCTGGTTTGGGGTTGTCTAAATTTGAAGTCAATTCATCGCAAGCAAAATATGACGGATACTAAACAGACCATCTGACAAACCACACACAAGCTTCAAGACTGGCTGGCTAGATGGGTCGAAATCAGAAACTCAGCCAGGATCCTGAGAGAACACCCCCTGTCTCATCAGCCACTCAGTGCCATAAGCAAGGCAAGGAACATACGAGCTGACAGCCTGAGAGCTACAGCTGCGCCAAGAGCTCAAAAGCTTCAATTCTTCAGCAAAATTTAATGTAAAATCTTGAAATAATTATTTACCTCTCTTCTGCAGAATGTTCTCACATTTTTAGCCTACTTCTTAAAATTCAGATGGGAATTCCACAGTGTGACAAGCTTTAACTTCTTAATCTCTTGAATGGTGAGATCTGGATATGGAAAGAAAAAGTTCTCAAAAAACCTCTTCATGTCTACTTTAATGGACTAGACCACAGTTCCTTGTGAAAACTGCTGATGTTCAATTTAGCATTATCAAATTTATTTTAAAAAATATAGAGATTTATGTTTTAATTTCCAAAGCATCTTTAGAGGGAACAAAATAGAATGGCAGTATTATTGGGGAATGCTGTATTATTAAAACTATAAATCCCTCCAAAATGAAAATAAGTTGCCTTGAAAGGGGTTGAAAAGGGTAAAAAGGGTTTCCCAAAAGTTCAATAGACAATTTAATATCTTAATCAGTTAAGGCAAGTGTTTTGTTTTTAATACCTTATTCAATTAAACTAAGTGTTTTGTTGAATTTGTTGCTTCTCTGAGGAATAATGGGTACAGGCGAGTTTGGAAAGCTCAACTCTTATTCAGCAAAGCAGTCAAGTTCATGTCTTGCAACCAACATGTGCCCAAGGTATCCCAACTTTAACCAGATTTCGATGCTGTCTGAAGCATCCAATTAGCAGGTCTGCTTTCCTAAATCATCACTGAAGTGACCCAACAATTAAAAGGTGTTCATATACCACACCAGAAGATGTGATTAGAATTTAAGTAACATTTCTAAATTAAGAATTAAATTGTCCACAAATAAATGAGGGTTAAGGGTATTTTTCTGTGTGGGGTTTTACTTGTTAACTGCACTTAAGAAAAAAAAAAAAAAAAGTTTTTTTTACTACTGAGTTAATATAGGGCAAAATTTTCAGAGACATGCAACTGCAGCATGTGCATGTTACTGCGCCTAATTAGAAAAACAATCAATCAACTGCTACTGCTGCTCAAACAAGTTACAGCAAAATTTTTAATCTAATTTCCAGAAAGAAAGGGAAAAAAAAAGAAAAAATTATGACTGCCCCTCCTCCATCCCCCTAGTTCTTTCAAGGTATTATTTCAGACTTCCCTTCCTCCAGCTGCACATGAAGATAACTCCTTTTTCTTTTTCCCTTTATATATATATATAAAGAATTATTTTATATATATATGTATTTTTACAGTCTATCAATTGTTATTTCATTTCTGACACACTAAGGCTTTATGCTTAGACTCCTTTAAATTCCACAGCCTGAAAAGAGCACGTTTACTAGCAGGACATCCAACTATTTGTTTCAGTCATGCCAGAGAAGTCAAACTGGGGGAGCAGAAATAACACGGGATGTCTGCCCAGCTTCCATTGGTACCCCTTGCTGAGAAACCCCCCTGGACATGGGGGCACTGGCAAGCAGGTCACATGTGCAACAGCTTTATGGAAGTCATGGCAAATGCCTCCATCCCACCAAAGGGAAAAACACCAAAATATTTCCATGTTCATTCTCTGTCTTGGAAGAGATTTATAGTACGCACACAATTTTTTCTATGCGGTAAATGGAACATTCATTTGAAAACTGAATGCTTTAAGAAAATACTTCAGTATGTGCCAAGGTTAAACTCATCTCTGTTGTGTGACCACTTCAACACGATTTGCAAGCTCGCCTGTGCCTCCACTGATAAGCTCCAAGCACATCCTAACCTTCCTTCCAGCACTGCTTCAGTGTTTACACTCCCACTGCTTTGACTGCTGCTCCAGACCCCCCACACCCAACATGTGCTGAGCACCTTTTCCTTTTCAATGTGTCCTTTTTCTTACTGCTGTTTGCGATGGTCTTCCTTCCTCATTTCCCACCTCTAAAAACAGCCTGCCCCTTTTTTTTTCCTCCTCACCTCCCTATCCTTCCAGCAGCTGAGTGGAAAAGCAAAGAAATGGAAGCATTAATGTATCATAATTTAGCATTGGTGCAGATGGTGTATAGGCTCAAGAGCCCCTAGCTGTCACACTTCTACAGCAAAGATGAAGAAAGTATCTTTTTCTTCCTTTTTTTTTTGGTTTTTTTTACCCACTTTCTCATCCAGTAGGTGAAAAATACCAACACAGAAAAGGTTCAAAAGCAGGGAGAAAAGAAAGACCTATTTCAAAAGGCAGCAAATATCTGTAACACTGTCCCAAGCACTGATATAAGGGATTTTGCATCATGAGGAAGAAACAAACACACATCTGCTAACTTTGAGAAGCTATGAAGCAGATTTGTTTCCATTTCATCTCCATATGATTTGGCTGCTCAGTAAGCATCTGTGTGTGCTTTAGGACAGATTTGCAAATGAACAGTGTTTTGACCTTGGTAGCACCTATGTGGAGCCCAGACAAAAACTACTCCGCATTTACTCCAGCGTGTGAGAGGACTTGATTTGCTGTCATCACAAGCCTCCCACTCCAGACTTCATTCTCTCCTCATCAGAGACTACATGCTGATTGCTCAAGCAAGGAACTGGGAAGGTAACACACCCGCTTTTTTTCAGGATGGATATGCAGTACAAAAGCAGCGAAAAGATATGAGTAAATCAGTTAGGAAAGCTTACTCAAACAGCTGCAGAGAGAGATAGAGAACAGCCAGCTGCAAGAGCTCAGAAATGGTAGGAGCAGAGGAGACAGAGGGCCCCAGTCTAACCTTGCTGATCCTATTGAACCTGGGGCCAAGGAAGGACCACTGTCAAATACATTTCCAAATCTCTTGGGTTTTTTGAGAGCAAGCCTGTTGCGAGCAAGATAAGCTTCTGTTTTAATGTTCTGGCCTCCAGTCTTTCCTCCCAAGGGGCATGGGATTGAGCACATGCATAGAGTAGCGGTGCAGAAGGCAGGCAATGCTCCGAAACACCACGGAAAGTGGTCCTTACAGACTGGCCTCCCTGCACGGACAGAGCTTGGGCAAGTGCTCCAGGGGAACTGCTGACTTCTCACATCCCAGCTCTCAAATGCCTTATATATCAGTCAATCATTTCTGAATACTAGTGCAGGCACCTCTAAAGCCTCACCTGAAATATTTTACCACCACTCTGGTCATTTACATTCAAAGAAGAGGAGCTTAAACTGGGAAAGTTGAAAAGACAGGTTACAAGAATGGCTAGAGCAATGGAATCTTTTAAAAAGAGAGAAATGACAAGAAACTACAATCAGACTTTTCAATTATGGCAAGGCTAGACAGGTGGGAGAAGCAGGCAGGAAGAAGAACTACAAACTATTTTGATCAAAGAACAGTGTTTCAGCTGGAAGCCTAACAGTTATAAAATGGTTGAATCCAAGCTGAGACTAGAAGTCAAATGAAGATTCCAGAACAAAGCTCTAGAATGCTTTTCCCATATTTAGGAGGTAGAGATGGAGCAAGAAACACCTGTGTTGTTTCAAGACATCCTGAAAAGCTGATGATGAAACACTGTTAAGTGACTGGCTCTCTGAAGAAAGCTTTAAACAGGACATGATCAGGTTTTTTCCACTGTTTTTATTTTCTATAAATACCAGAGTCAGATCTTTATGAGTCATTTGGAGGATTCAAAATCCTCCTCCTCTCAATCCATTGCTTTCCACTCTTTCAAAGCCCGAGAGAGTGGCCACAGTTGGGCAGAAAGCTGGTCAAAATCTATTGCTGTGTTAGTGCAATTCTCTGGACAGCAGCCAAGTGATATGACCTGCTCATGTCTGATGTTAAATGTTTTCAAAAGATTGAGTGGCAAAAGATTGAGTGGAAGGAAACTAAACCATGCCACTGCCTAATATTCCAGTCAGAATGCTAGGAAGTATTTTTTGCTTTGGATTTTGCCATCCTCTATAATGAGGTATACAGTCTAATTCCTAGGTTAATCTACAAACTTTATCTAATAAATACTATGCAAATGAATAGGCCTAAGACTCTAATGATATCCAAAACTCTCCTGCTCTGCTTTATGGGACATTATAGTTACCATCTGATTTTTTATAATAGGTTATCAATCTATACCACATTGTTAAGAAGCATGCTATCACCCATAATGCGTGGAGTTCACATCCTGTGAACACTTCTAAGCTTAACATGCTTAAGGAGGAGCACACTCAGTGATCCAACGGTCCCTCCTATCTGTATACTCTTAAGAATGTACAATAAGAGTGATAATGCTGTGCAACTTGAGAGTCACTTGCTAACAGTTACTGTGAAGTCAGCTCTCCTTTTTTACAGCATGTGCTATGTTGAGGTGTTAAAGCAACGCAATTTTAGTGCTACTATACATTTAATAAGACAAAAACAAGCGGTGAACATTACGACTTGCAATGCATCACTGGAGTTCAAACACTTTTCATTATCCAGCATATTTCACTTATTTTTACCTAGATAGTTTTAGAAGTGCCTTTCAAATCACATCCTCCTCTACTGGAGATACTCAAAAGCCATCCTTCAGGTTTCTTTTAAAGGCTGTGCAGCACTGAAACACATGGATGCAATCAACTTGGTGATGGGCATCACTCCCGGAAAGCACCACTCCCAGGGCACTAGCCAATTTTATTTCAAGTTTACACACGCAGTATCTGGTTGGTCAGGGTGATCCTCCAGCCACATCTGTGCATACCGCAGGGAGGGCTGGTACTCACGGTAGCAGATGGCAGCTGACCATTTCCCTGTGTTGTCCAAATGGGAATTGAACATCCGCAACGATGTCTGAAATTGGAAGAATTTTACAAGAAGCACTGGAGAATTAAGTTAAGAAATGGCTACAGAAATGACATTTAATTTCCGATTCACTTCTCTTCCCAGATTCCATGTAAACATGGTGTTTCCAACCAGCTTTTTATGACTTATACCGTAGGGATGGCCTAGCTTTAATAGGTTATGGAACATTATATTGCACAGCACACCTCTGAAGAGGACTTCTGGATCATTTCTCCTCTCTCCTCTTCTTCCAGTACTGCTTTACAGGAGCATTATCTGAGAGGTTCTTACACTCTTCCTCTTGGAACTGAACTATGTGGTTTGTACAGCTGCCTGGGAACCCTTCAGGACTCCTCCTTTCTGCAGGCAGATAGAAGACATCTCTGTCCTTCCACAGGAATGACAGGCAAAGTCTTTGGCTGAGATCAGTGACTCAGGAGAATCCCTGGGTTTCTTTACAAAGAACCAATACTCCTGAAAGAAAAGCATTCAAACACCTTTCTAGGTTAGAAATTGCACAAGCTGGTATTTCATTTCAAAGGCCTCAGAAAAACCTGACCCATTTAAATCATAGAATGGTTTGGGTTGGAAGGGACCTTAAAGATCACCTAGTTCCAACACCCCTGCCATGGGTGGGGATACCTTCCATCAGACCAGGTTGCTCAAAGCCAATCCTTTGTCAGGAAAAGGAAAGCACGTACTGTGATGTTACAATTAATCATGTCGAGCACTTTTCATAGAATAAAATGTTAGAGGTTGGAAGGGACCTCTAGAGATCAATGAGTCCAACCCCCCCACCAAAGCAAGATCATCTAGGGCATGCCACACAGGCTTGCACCCATGTGGGTTTTGAAAGTCTCCAGAGAAGAAGACTCCACAACCTCTCTGGGCAGCCTGTCCCAGTGCTCCATCACCCTCACAGTAAAGACACTTCACCTCAGGTTCAGGTGGAACCTTCTATGCTCAAGTTTATACCTGTTATTCCTTGTCCTATTACTGGGCACTAAAGAAAAGGGATTGGCTCCTTCCATTTGACACCGACCCCTCAGATATTTATAGACATCAGTAAGATCCCCTCTCAGTCTTCTCCTCTCAAGACTAAACAGCCCCAGTTCTCTCAGTCTTTCTTCATAGGGTTGAGGCTCAAGTCCTTGTAGCTCTCCATTGGACTCTCTCCAGTAGATCCTTGTCTCTCTTAAACTGGGGAGGCCAAAACTGGATACAATATTCCAGGTGTGGTCTCACTAGGGCAGAGTAGAGGAGGAGAAGAACCTCCCTAGACCTGCTGGACACAGTTTTCTTAATGCACCTCAGGATACCATTGGCCTTCCTGGTCACAAAGGCACATTGCTGTCCCATGGAGAACTTACCATCCACTAGGACTACAAGGTCTTTCCCTATTTTCACGTCTGTTGCAATTTACTATCATTCATTAAGGCAATGTCTTGTGGGGATCAGGCAGCCAGAGTGGGACTTTTTTATTAACAGTAATTTTTTTGTTTGCTTAGTGTTTGGGCTTTTTTTAAATCAAAAGGTGGAAAAGCAGGGATGAGGAATATACTTGGACATAACCTGTCCAAAACCTAAGGACAGAGAGGGGTTTTGAGAACAAGGCCCCAAGCCTCACTCTAGTGCTCAAATCACAACCACCCCACTGGACACACAAACATCTCTATGCTCTGTTGATGCTCTAGCACCAATCCTCTGTGTCTTCAATACACGGTCTGCGCAATGAAAAGAAACAAGGGGTCAGTGCCAGCTACTTGCATGGCAGTGCTTGGTTAGTGTGAAAACTTTATACAGAAAGACAAACCCACAGACTAACAAAATATGGCTAAATGTCATCAATCTACTCAAGGTATAAATGACACCCTTGAGACTTCGTCAGGTGGAAATCAATTTAGTAAGTCCAATGAAAGGGGGTGAGAGGGAGGAATCCGTGATTCAGTCACACAGTCTCCCTAAATTGTTCCATTAATGTATTTGCTGTCTCAGGATGCAGTGGTCTAAACAACTCGTTCCCCAAAGTCATGAGACTTCAGGTAAAAGGAAGCAAAATGAAAAGTGGCAGCCATGAATAACATAAAAAACACACAGAAATAGACACACTAAAACAGAAAAATATTCACAGTTTTGAAGGCAAAAGATATTAGATGCCTAGATAATAGCCTGCCAATACCTTCAAAGTGTCTCTGGAGTGGCAGTAAAATATACTCTTCAAAATATTAGCAAGAACATAACTCTGGAGAGACCAAGTCTGGCTCCTATGAAAAGCTTCCAGAGCTAGAAGAATGAGAATATGGCATACTCTTCAAGGTAAGAGTATAAGCACCTACTCCTGGATAAACATTCAGAAATAAGATGGATAAGCCTTCATAAATATTCAGTGGGGACAATCTCACACACCACAAGGATCAGGAGAGAGTAGATGACAAGCAATGTCTTCACCACCTCTTATATCTGGCATTAGTCTAGAAAATCTAGCCAGAGCTAAAGTAGGGACATCTATGTTATTGCAGCACCAATACAAAGTAAGCCTCCCTGGAGCAGCAAGAGGTCATTTTAGCTGATCTGTGGGCAGGATGGCTCTAATACATGTCCCCTGTTTATTTGCAGAAGAAATGCAATGTGGACAGGAGCTATGCAAACCTCTAGGTTGTGAGCAAAGAACTGCATTTCAGGACTAAAATTTATCTTGCATAAAGCCCTGTTGCAGGTGGCACTGCTGACAAGACAGATGACTACTGCTGGGTGACTGTGGTATTTGGTAACTAGATCTGGAAAAGGATGGTTCAAAGGATAATTCACTCTCAGAAGCAAGAAACACTTTGGTTTCAGACCATGCTCTCCACATACTCCCCAAGAGACACTGGACAAACCACACATTTTTAATTTAAACAGCATTCAGTGTCCCAGATACTCAATCTGATTATGAATTTTACCCATTCACTTCACATTCAGGTTATAACTGAAGCTTTTCTTTTACCCTACCATCAAGAACCTTTCACACCCCTCCCTTTCATACTCATTCACATCCCACATCCTCCCCCCCCCCCCCCCCCCCCCCCCACCCCCCCCCCTCCCCCCCACCCCCCCCCCCGCCTCCCTCCCCCCCCCCTCGGGTGTTCGTCTCTCTTCATCTGACATAACATATTAAAAGT
>JANIJG010026095.1:38485-89427 GCA_024611175.1 Megaceryle torquata
AGTCTTCCTTTTCCCCCCCCCCCAAAAACCTTCCCCCCCCCCCCCCTTCCTCCCCCTCCACCCCCCCCCCCCCCCCCCCCCCCCCCCCCCCCTTTCAGAGAGTCTGGGCATCGCTTCGGAAATTCTTATCTAGCATTAGCTTTGTTATGTTTCTGGATCAAAACAGAAATTACAGAAGCGACTGTCTGTAGCTAGAGTCTGTTCCTTGGTGGCATCGCCTTTCTTCTAGAGAGGATTATACATGCTATGTATAATGAGCTTGGAGCAATAATGAAGCATAAGAAAATTGAAAAGAAGAAAAAACAGTTTCTCAGAGATCCATCTTAGCTTTAAGCTAGCAAAGGTACATTCCACAAAGTATACCCAGAGGCTGCATGCACTGCTGAAGTCAGTGTTGGAAACAACTGGCTTCAGCTAGCACAGCTTTGTGCTGGTGGAGACAAGGCACCCTTAACACACTGCAGTTCTATAGGGCAACAGGGCTCCCAATGCATTTCACAATGTTATAGACGGGTCATAATCAGTTGACCCAAAGCTCTCTTATCAGTAGCATTCAACAGTGTACATGGTTCCAACTCAATGCTTCTTACATCTGTTCTTGACAATCTGGCTGGTTTTCTGTAAGACCTCAGTACAAGCAAAACCCCAGCTAGAAATCTAAAGCCTGGCAAGTTTGCTTACACATCCTGCACTTCGGCACACAACAGCCACAGATTTATAAGCTAATTCTCTTGTTAAAGGCATTCAAGATTGGCTCCACACCTTTAGGACTCAGCCTTACGGATCATAACATAAACTACACAACTCCCAGCTTTCATGTTCTTTTCTGGCTCCTGCTGCATGGGAAGTGAGGACTGTCCAGATTCCATTTCTTCATGTAGCATTCATTTACTCTTGGACAGAGCACTTTGATGTTCAAGTGTTTGAATAAAGTCCCTTGGAAGCTAGTGGCACAGGAGGGGTTAACACAGGAAAAGAAAAAAAAAAGGTGACTGTTTTTTTTCCAGACATAGTATGGAGTATCAATTTTATTTGGCAGAAAAGATACTCCAGCACATCAGAATACAAAATTTAATTCCTTCCAACAATTTAATCCAAGATGGAAAGACAAAGTTTTCCATCACTTCAAAGAAAAATTAATTTAACCCAAAAATAACTCAACAAAGTATTTTGAACTTCCACATTACAATTGATACTTCTTATGTGCCACCAAAACTATAAATACAGTAACTCCCCATGTAGAAAAGGAACAAAACCAAGAACAACCCTGGACTACGCAGGAACTACGTTGTTACCTATTATGCTGGTCAACAGAAACAGGAAAGGAAACCCTGAAAAAGGTTTTTAATCATTACCTCCATAGGGTCTACTACAGAACATCTATTTTATGAAGAAATGTTTGCATATGTTATCCCATAACTTCAGTTGGGTCTGTGTTTTCTATAGGCTCAGAGACACAGCAGTGTCACTGAGTCAGTCTCTCTGTTAATCTGTAACAGAAGCAGACCTATATAAGGCAAAAATAATTCCCACAGATATTACCAGAGGATATTTTGAAGATTTCTGCAGTGTGGTTACCAGTTGTTTTGTGTCGTGACCTACCACAACTAAAAGGTTTTGTGTGGCAGGTGGAATTAGAAAATGAAGGTGAGAATGATTCATACAGGAACATTTGGTCTGTTACCAAGTAATTATCAAGGACTGTCAACACAAGAGTGACTCTACATCAAGATATAATCAAAGGCCAACCACCACTCATTAACTTCTAAAGATTATCAGTGAGCAGAAGGCAAAACACGTGACAACCGCATAATGCTTGTGAACTCTGAATTTCTCACTCTTAAGAAATGCAAAACACCACGGGTTTGTTTGTTTACAAGCTTTTGAAAAAAATCCATTTTGCACATCTCCGCAGGAAAGATCATCACAGCCTCCAAGTCCACCTGCTTTAGCCACCTGGAGTAGAGCCCCTCACAGCTGTAGCTTGAGGTTAGGTCAAGGCACTGAAGCAGGAGAAGGAAGAGCTCTGCTCCTACCCTACCTTTCTGCCAACACATGCAGGCTACTCAGGTACGTGCCATAGCACTGAACCCAAAGCACAACCCAATCAAAGATTCTGTTATGCTTCAGCTTCTGTCAGAATGAGAACACTTTGTTTCACCGCTACAATGCAACCAAACACGTACTTGTCAAACGCTGGTATCACAGTAATATTACAGAACCACCCAGGAAAGGAAATTGTTTCTGACATTACCGTAAGATTTGCATTGTAAGCAGTACTTAAGACGTAGTCCCTGGAAGAATGAGAAAAATCAAATGCACTAAGTAAGGCAGATGTTCTGGGGGAAATTACAGTAGTATGTGAACATGTTACTAAGCAGTATCATAATACTGGCGAACAGAGAAGTGGCTAAAGGTTGTCTTAACTAAGCCATTTTTTAGAACAAGTGCATCACTTCATATTCTTTTAATGTAGTCTATCTACATGCAGTACTTATAACAAATATCAGCAGGACAAAATAATACCCATCTTAGAACATGAAAATATTGGCTGGCATAGCCAAGTGCATGCTATTTTTTATTTTTTTTTCTTTGAGTACTGAAGGAAAAGGAAAGAATGATACAATGGAGAGGAGGAAGTTAAGAATGTGGCACAGGTTCTCCACAAAGCAACCTCTCAACTCGAGATTTTAATAGAAAAAATATTTATTAAATGAATATTTAAATAACTAGAAGATAAAGCTGTGAGCAAAAAGCAGCACTGTGTTCACAAGGTCTAAGTGTCAAAAAGCCTTGTCTACCTTCTTTTCATAAAATTACTGCACTAAGTAAATGAAAATGATCCAAGAGATGCTGTTTTCAACAGCTGTTGGTCAAATGCATGCAGCACTCTCCATTAGCAACATCTGAAGTACATCATTTTGTCCCTTACCCTTTGCACATTCCATTCTCACTTGCCTACCTTATGTCAGGACATACATTTGCAGCAATAACAGCAGCAATCAACACTGAAAACCAGATGACAATATGGGTGCTGCACTCAACTGGCTGCCATTTAAACTTACAACTATTTCTCCCCAGAGAAGCCTACCTAATTTCTGTCCTGAGGAAATCTGCTGTCTTTCACATAGAAGCAATACCCTCAGAGGCAACACACAGCTGCTTCAATAGTATTTAATTTACCTGAGTGATGAAGAGTATGAAAAAATCTGAACTCGAGACAGTGCCAGGACTGCAAACATGACAGAAAATAAATTCAAGGCTGTTCACTACAAGTTTTTCTTCTTGTGAGATGGATATTACGAATACAATGGGGCTGTCAGCAACTTATGCATCTACTATGTGCCCTTTTTGTAGCTTTCTCTTTTTAGTGCTACGCTCTTCACTGTGTCTTTAGAGCATGGTCTTGCAAGGAAATCATCAGAGCTGACAAAGCTGACTTGCCATCTCCAGACAAACAGTAAGAAGAGTCCATATCCTTCTCACTTCTCTTCAGTAATCTATAGAAAGCCTTTACACATAGTATATGATGGATATTTTTATGCAAGCATATTTTAGCACTCACAAAAGCAAGCTCATACACTACAAGTCAAGCAGAGAGAAGGCAGATGCTGTTAAAAGCTTCAGGCAGAGCTCTGATGGCATACCTCAGCTCTGACCCATGGTCCAGACAGCTACTGCAGTTCTGACCTCACGGGTAACATTTATGTCTCTGCCAGTTTCTCTTATTCTTGAACTAGAAAAAGCTGTTGAAGGCCAATTCCAGACCACTCCCCCACCATTTCTTTGTCATTGTACATCACACCTAATTTGCCAGCTCCCCAATCCTGTTATTCCTCTCCTGAGACTCATTTCAGCAGACCGATGCAGTGTTGAGCTACATACTACCTAGCAACACAGAGTATGTTGTGAACCAAAGGCAATTAAGATCTTGTCTAGAATCACCAATCTTATTTCAGTTGAAAAAAAACCTCAACCAACCAAAAAAAATCCAAACCAAAAGAGCATTTCATACCGGATGCTGCACTTCCAACACATTACTAAGAAAATGGCTATAAGAAAGAGAAAATTTGAGGGTGAGGGTGCAAGCATGCATAAACTAAACTGAAATTCATAGTTTGGGGTTTGTGTTTCTGCTCTTACTAGAGGAATGCTCTTACTAGAGGAATGCAGTTTCAGGGTACTTGCAAAGTACCACCAGAGCTGGGAACTTTTCAGACTGACACTATTTCTTGCTGCCACTGCAAACTCATGGCCAGCTGCAGTGATCTTGCAGCTCAGTATGAAATCCCCCTATTTCTTCGATGCAACAGATGCTGTAGGGTTTGGGTAGAGGATTCTTTCCATATAACAAGACCACGTTCTGCCCCAAACAGGCTGAATTAAGTTAAGTATGAGCAGCTATTCCAGCAGCTCTTCTTCAGGATCAAATGTTGAACAATGAAGACTGTTATCACTATTGGCTTGCACAGAACATTGATCTACCTGGTCTTACACCAGCACATATTTCAACTATTTAAAGATTTATTTATTTATTTTAAATACTGAGACACGGAGGAGTTTTTTTCTGCAAACAAATTTCAAATTACCATCTACTATCGGTGTGTCACTATCCATAACTGTTACTCTTTAAGCTTGGATATAAACTTGAAAGTTTATGAATATTTTAAAAATATCATGAACATTCATTAATGCAGAGACCCTTTTCTTCTGACAGTCATTAGAAATTCAAACTCCAACAACTGCCAAGCTCACTGCAGTCTCATCTTAAGATAGAACTGACTGTCCCCAAAGAGTTATCCAGACAGCTCACCTTTCAAAGGTTGTGACACTTAAAGTGACAGAGCCAGGATACTTTCTATTAGGAAAACAGAAGCTTGAAATCACTAAATATACTCAGCATTTGGTGCAATCATTACTGAGGAAGAGGAAGACAATAAGATTTTGATCACTGTATAAATCTGCTAGTTGCACAATAAAAAGAGAGGGACCATATGCAAACAAAATATAAATTGTTTTATCACTTAAACCTGGGATTGCAACTGCCAAAAAGGGCCAGTCCTGAAGATTGAGAATGAAGTTGTGACTAATCTCTTTACAGTCTCAAGGATCCAAACTGCTAACATGCTCTACTGCCCTTTTAGACAGGGAGTTAAGAGATTTCTAAATGCAAGAGGAAACAGCTACTCCTAAGACCAACAACTGAACTAGCCTCAAGAGACTCTCTCATCATTTTATATATAAGGTTATATGGCTCTGCCCAATACAAACAAGGTACTGGACTTGCACATTATGATGCAGGTGAAGATACAGGAAGAAAAATTAAAGATAAGAATTTTTAGGAAGGGCTAGAAGCAGCCAGGCTTCTTCTGAAGGCTATTCACAGGTTTCAAATTGTAAAAATACTAAGTCATTGATCAATTTTATGATTTTTACAATGGGAATATTACAGATGAGTTAAAGTGTCTGCATCAAACACTAGATCTACTGCAGTGAAAGTTCATAGTTACTCAGAAGTCCAGCACCACTGCTTTAAACATTGTCTTTCCTGTTAATTCACTAAGACAGAGAGAGAATTAATGTGGAATGTGAAACCCTAGAATTTCACTTCTTGAAGTTAAATAAATAAATAAATAACATCACTTAAGCTCTGGATACTCATTGCTACTCTGTTTTTGTGTGCTTGGTCAAAATCTTGAAATCCTGACAAACTCATCAACCTGATGTTTGACAGTGCTTATCATTTAGCAGGTAGGAGGTCCCAGGGCTCAACCTTTAGCATCAGCTATTATACTAGACAGTGCCTAAACTGTAATACTTAAGCTTCAGAAGAGAAAGCTAAAACTGTTTCCCCTAAGTCTGGACTCTGAAAAAGCTTTTCAGAGTCCTTAGGGCACGGGCTTTTTACAAAGCAGTCCATTACCTACTTCTGACAGCCGAGGAGGTAATTTACGCAACTGAGGTGCAGAAACAAGCTGACAAAGTTGACTCTGATGCAAAAGAAATTAAAATGTAGAGACCTGAAGTCCTGACTGATACAGTGAATTGAAAACAGCAGCCAACTTAGCTGACTGTGTGAGACACTCTGCTTAAACAACACTTCAAGTCATTTTAATGAACGTTTCAAGGCATCACCACCACCAGTGAGCAGCAGGAGCCTCGGAAGTGATACAGAATCTGTGAGAACTCTATTTATATCCTACCTGTAGATTGACAATGTAATCAGATTCTTGCTTTGTATCAATGCTCATTACAGATACAGCATTACGTGACCAAATATCAGGTTGTCACTGGCGCTTCCATGCAGTTGGAAAGACAAGGTAAAAAAGATTCGTTCCCCTCAAAACCACTGCTCTTCTTTTAAATTGGGTTATTTAATCAGTGCTTCTGCAAGAGGCCAGATAAGACTTAATTTTCATAGAAATGTACTGCCACTGTTGGTAAAGTGGATTTTCAGATAAGACACAACTTGAAGGAGTTTAGAATCTGAGTATATGTGGACATCAAGAGAGCCTATGCAGTAGAGGCTTGCAGAACAGGGAAAAGATGCACCCTAGAAAAGAAGATGGAAAAGCAGGAACTTGTCTATAGTAAAAGACTGAACCCTCACAAATGCTGACTGTGGCCTTTGAGCAAAGGAAAACAACAACAAATCTACTTTTGTTGTTATCAAGATCATCACAAGTTAACCATTAGTGAGACCATTTAGTTTAAAAGTGGTATCATGAAACCAACATTCTATGAGGTTACTAAATCAAACCACTTCCATGAACACTGGTTAAAAATACTGGTGACTGTTTCTATCTATATATATATAAAACTGTATTTTTTATATATAAACATAATGTGTTTATATATATATATGTAACTGTAGGTCATGGATCTGTAGCTGTACAACATCCTTATGTAGTCAACACAAGGAGATGATGAGTATTCTAGGAGACAGTCCAGAACAGTTACATCAGGATCTTGCTTTATTGTCTCCTTTTGGAAAACCTTCTTCTTTCCTTCCACTGATTGTAGAGTCAAGTAAAATATGGTGGCACAAAGAAAACAAAACTAATTTGTTACTTAAGAAGATAAAGTCGTTATCTTAAAATCTCTTCCTTGACAAATACCAAAACATCAGCACAGGCATACATCGGTGGCATTTAGGAGAGACATGCACCCATGTGGAAGCACACAAACTACAGATGGCCACAGTTTGAGGAGCTGGGAAAAATTAAAACAAAATAAACCTTTATTTTTCCATCTTGGATTAGTCAGTTTTTACCTGCATCACAGGTGCTCAGAACACACAGACTTTCCTTGGCAGGGATGACAGTCTTGTATTTTCGCAGCCAGAGACAATGCTGTCATGACAAGTCATGACAACAGCATGGCACATGGGAGCATCTAGCAGCTGCTAGTCAGTCTGTACCTGGCTGTCTTCTCAGGGTTCAGTCATTTGCTAGTCACAGACAAGCTCTGACTTTCAAAATTGAAGTTTATCATTACATCTCATGTTTCTCCTATGGGAAAAGCTTAGAGGACCCTGTTGGGTGAAAGGTCTTAGTCATATCTGACTGAAGACACTATCCCTTTTTGTGGTTTGGCTGCCAGGAGCAGTAACTTGAGTCTGACTGGTGAACCAATGCTCAGTATTGTAATTGATGGCTACCTATTTTCAGGGCAAATTTAAAAATTAATGAGCAATTCTCTGCATAAAAGTCAGAATTAATATCATCAACTGGCTGATTATAATGTGTTTTCCTTCTCCCTACTCACAGCTCTCCCAACAGTATACTATCTCTTTAAAATGGTAGCATGATGTCTTTCAGTCCAGTTACTCAAAAAAAAAATACAAAAAATAATCTAACATTCACATGAGCAGACTGTGGATAAGCAAAGGAGGATGCACGTCACAGTAGGATGCAAAGACAGAAGCAGAATCATGAATGTCTGCTAAAGCTCTTATCATCAGTATTAGTAAGGGAAACGAGAATAATATGTAAGCAAGGAACAAAAGGGGAAAAAAATAAATATGACAATGAATTCCTATTGTTGATTTCTAACAATGCAGTAAAGCAGATCTGCAAGCCTATATTCAGTAGAAAAGCCAGTGCCACCTATTGTGTTAGATATTGCTACAACCCTCTACGCTTCAAGACAACTGCAGGAAGTGTTGCTATAGGTATTCACATGCACATGATATCATAAACCAGAATGATAATTGAGTTTTCAATAGATCCCTGTCAGGTGGCTGCATCCTTGCCCCTGCAGAGAGCTGAAGCACCGGAAGTAATCAGCTCTAGTTCAGCTTGCAGGAGGTTCTACATCAAGGGAATTTTTTTACTGGATGTAAATGAAACTTTATGTGTGTGCATCATTGAATCATACATCTGCTCCAATATGAGCCAGAGACTGCAGGAGACCCAACGCATGCCAGAGACTGAGAGAGACCCAACAAGGCCGTTAATTAAAAGCATCAAAATCACATATTCTTAACCTTGAGGAATAGCACTTAGCTTTACAGAAGTAAATGGAAAACAAAACAAAACAATACCAAGCTTGTTTGTGTTCAGTCTGCTCACTAAAAAACCACAATGCAACAAGTGTAGTAGGTTTGGTTGCAGTGTGTGTTCTGCAGGACCTAAGTATCACCTGAAGCTCCCCAGTACTTCATGGGCAAACCAGAGCACTGAAATAGTGTCATCTGTGTACTGCCTTTGCTTGGGGGAAAGCACTTCTGCAAACTGGCATGAAGAGGAATGCCACAACCAGTATACTGATTTTTTTTTTTTTAACGTGCAGTTCTACAGCAAACAGCAACAATTAACTGTTTGCCACACGAATGCAGATATTTCTGCAAGAGAAGCGGAGCTGCAGATCAGAGATGAAAAGATTGCAAACCTTCCTTTGAAAGCTGTCCCTAATTTGCTTGTTCATGGAGGAAGAAAAATTAAAATGCAGCACATGAAGTCAAAAATTCTACAGGTTACTTTTCCCAGTGTATTTTGAACTTGAAACAGTTGCTGCTGGGCAGCTTGTTTCCTTTCTATCTCTCTCCACTCTCCCCAGTCTTTGATAGTACCATTTCCGATTCTACTGTCTCCTTTGACTTCTTCAGATCTCCTTCAACTTTTGGTAATCTCCCAACTGAAGTCATAGCATACAAGTCATACAAGAGTAAGACATAGGAGTCCATTATACAATTGCTCAAGCCACTGCAATCATCTGGCCCTACAGAGACCTAGAAAATCACCCTTGGATCCCTTAGTCAATATACATAAACTTGTGCCCTGAAGTAACCAGGTCTTGAGAGCATCCTGATGAGTGATGCTTAAGCATCAGAAGCCACAGGATCTCAGGTTAATGGAAACTCTATTTTCACACACGCTGTGTCTTTATAGCTTTTCTCCTTCATCTTCCTATTAGCATGCAATAGCAAACAGAGACCTATTGGAATTCATAAAGTAAGTCAATCTTCAAATTCTTGATTCATTTGTGTAGACTTCACAGGTTTCAGCTGCTGTCTCTGCAGGGAACTAAAGACCTGCACTCAATTCTGTATTATTAAACACAAATATATAAATGCTGCCATTTGGTCTTAAAGCGATGATAGCATAGAAACTCAGTTATTTGTGTATCTGCATAGCAAAGAGTTGTTTAACAGGTAGACATAAGAGGCAGAAGTCTAAATTCACCACTTCCTCATTTCCTTCTTTTATCCATTTAAACACTTTGGGAAATGGGTTTGTTTCATTCTGTAACACACCTTCTCCCAGATAAGAGATTTCAGGTTAGACAAGCAAGGTGATTACCTCAAGCATCTGCCAAGGCTTCTGTACACCCAAACCTCCCACAGTTCTCAAATATCCATGCCAAACAGCTGGCTTCTCAGTTGCTAGTTTTTTACTAGGTTGCTAGGCAGGCATACAGTGACCAGTTGCTTACGGGAAGCCATTTTTGGAACAGCATTCAAACAAGGAAGAAGGCAACTACTGTCCAGAGGCAAGGGAGTTACAACAGCCTGGAGAAATCACCGGGGCTAAGACATGTCATGAGGGCACACACACTGAAGAGATAGAGGCAACTTGCATGACATCCAAAGATAAAATCAAAATCATTTTTATATCTACCAGAACTAAGCCAGAAGAATATTGAGAAAAGGGGAAGAGGCAGAAACTGAAGTGAAAAACTTACCTATCCAATTTATGTAGATCGTAAGTTTCCTTCTCGAGTTAAACTATTACTAAACATATTCCAACAATCTTGCACCCTCCAAGTACAGGAGCATTTACAGCAAAGGCTTTTGTTTCCCCAAGAGAAACTGGCATGCTTAAGTTAAAAAAGAAAAGAAAAAAAAAAGAAAAAAAAATGAAAAGAAAAAAGAAAAGAAAAAAGAAAAGAAAAAAAGAAAAGAAAAAAAAAAAGAAAAGAAAAAAAAGAAAAGAAAAAAAAGTCCACCCTCAATGTAATGTGATTCTCAGCATAAATACAAGGTAATGTTTATTTTGGTGTCTGAAGTATACACCCATGTAAGTAACCCATTTAAAGACATTTTCAAAAGCAGATGCTGGGCAGTTCTAGAGCACTGTATTTCCTGCTTACAGTGACACGTAATTAGGTCACTTGCTACAGAATCTCAACATGATTTATTATTTTATTAAGGCTACTTTTAGAATTCCCAATCAAGAGATCGGCTCAGAGAGTCAAAAGCCATACAAGTATGTTAAAATAACGAGACTTACCACCACCACCACCACACAGATCTTGGGCAGCTAGACGATCTCAGAAGAAATACAAAAACTAAGCAACAGCCCATCAGCTGTTTTAAGGACTCTCATTCTTTAAACAGGCTGGAATCTGTGACACTAGACTCTTCCATTCCTAGCTCTGCAATCATGACCTTCTGAACACCACTCTGCTCTTTGCTTCTGCTTTCATATATATAAAATTGATCTACTTATCCTCAGCATCGAGCCACTGATTTGACTGAAGTGCTGTAAGTATTAATTTAAAGTTTGGAAAGTGTTTAAACACTTTCAGTTGGAAAGTGCTGAGGGTAGACAGAGGATTACATTACACTCTCTGCAGCTAACCTGCTTTTAAGGAATATTAGGGTGGGGATTGCTTCGAGGCAGAGAACTCATACATTTAGTTTCAGCCTGAAAGCACTTCAAACATCTGAACTAGACGATAAGCCACTCACGGGGGAGATCTGTAATGGAAAGGCTGAGCTGAAAGTACTACATAGCAGTCCTGCTGTTTGATACTACCATCTTCAGATAGTCTTCCATGAAGACTGTGAAGACACAGTAAGTTACATTCAAGATGCACCTGTAACTATACAAGGTTCAGCTTTCTCACAAAAACAACACGTGGGAAGAAGAACTTAGCCTGCAAGGATCATTACTAAAGTTTAGAGAAAAAAAACAAAACAAAACAAAACATCCACAGTAAAGCCCTAAGAGAAGAAAAAAACCCCAAACTTTTACCATAGCCAAAAAGTCACTTGAGAGCTTTAAAGCTCCGGCATTAATTTGCTACTTAATAAAGAGTTCTCTTTCATTAGACAGAAGAGCCACTCCTCTGTTCTTGCAGAAACAGAAAAAACATTAGAGAGCCCATTCCATGAGAACAATCTCCAAAACAAAACCTATTTTCAACAGTAAAGCAGAGCTCCTGTTTATTCTGAATGAATGTGGGAAAGAAAGTGCAGTTAAGAATAGCCATAATAAACCTGAGAATACAAATCCCACCATGATTGCACTGTGCTCTTTCAAAGTGCTGATTTACTCCACCATCCCAAGCCTTCTGCTTCAAACATTCACTGCAATATAAAGGCTGCTCTCAGCAGAAGGCAGAGCGGTGCCGCTGAGTTTGAGGACCCAAAAGGACTCGAAGCATGTACTGGAAACACTGCACAACTGACATGACAGCACACTGGGAAATACCCAAGGGCATTACCAAAAACACAATATAATCCTTATTCAGTCTAAGGTAGGGAGCTTGCTGCTTCATGCAAGAATAGAAGGTGTACTTCTGGAACACATCAGACTGCACCATAATGGTAAGGTTAGAAATGCTGCTGTGGCCAGTGAGAGGAAGTTGTCAAAGTAGGGGGGTAGAGTATTAGGGACTCCCTGACTCCATCACTCTCTTACTATGTAGTCTCGGGCAACTCAGTAAAGCTGCTTTTTTATTCAGTCTCCTCACCCACTGAAGCAGGATTACTTACATTTCCTTTCTCTTAATGTCATGGGAATCAATGCTCAGTGAAGACTTGCAACAATGCTTTAGCAAAGCACACACAGAAATGGCCATAATTTTCTCCTGCTAAAGACTCTTCCTCCATCACTTTGTGTGCTTTAGGCTTAGGAAGAAAGGGTAGGTGGGACACAAGTGCTGTGACAGCCATACCCAGTGTAGCCCATATAGAAGGAGGAAGATGACGACACCTCAGCTTCTTTCCATATGAGTTGTCAGCTTTACTACAAACACAGCACTTACAGAATTCTCTCTAGGAAGTTTATTACCAGTAAAGAGAATGAATTTAACTCTACCCTTAAGAGCTCATAAATTGAGAGTTTATAAAAACAAACAGTTAATACACAAATGCCAAGGCAACTTCCTTCCCAATCTGCTATGGCTGATAAGACAATCGACAGAGTACCTTATCCCTAACACAGGTCTGTCTTTATACCATGAACACTTCCTTTGTATCAGTCTTAAGATCTCCACAGAGTCTGGTACATTCAAAGAGGGTATGAAAGGAAGGAAAATTAAACAATTACATAAGAAACAGTCAACTGACTTGTTCCTGTCTCCACTCTGCTTATGTCACTTGAGACTTTGCTGTTGTGAACAGCTTTAGTCAAAATAAGGCAGCTTCTCTTCCTATATGCAACTCAGTATCTACTACAGATTTCTGTAGCTATATTAATTCTGTGTATCTGTCCAAATGTTACATTAGAAAGATTAATAACTGAATAATCCAATATAATCCTGTAGTGACAATGACACAATCCATGGAGGTGACTGACATGACAGAAATTAATTCTGGTTTGAAAAGGAGATGAAAGATGGGCTTTGAAGGGCATGCCCTTACTTAGGCAGTGTGTACTTGAAGAGATGAAGTTACTTGACACAAGGAAGAATCGCAATAATTTTATCCCAGGAAAGGATTTTACCAGCTTCTCTCGCACAAGTTCAGCATCCATGTGAGTAATGGCAAGTTATCAGTCATGTAAGAGAAAAATATAGGCATCTTTCACTGAGAAGGAAAGGGTATCATGAAGGAGAGAGGTAACACAACAGTATTGCTACAAAAGAAAATGGTGTCCAATCCTGACTAGCCAATGCTTGAAGTTAACACAATTATGCCAGATCAGCTGGCAGCATCCTCCTTGTGCCCATGCTGAAACACAAAATAAACATGAAGGTGGGGATCCAAACTCTATCATACAGTATCAGTGGGGATTTGATGCCCAGAATAAGGGTAAAATGAATACATTCTCCATAACCCTGTTTTGTCGTAACAGGCACACAGCTCTTTATTCCAGCGGCACAAATTCACACTCCCCACTAGTTTTGCTGTTCTGTCATTTGGGATTGAGTGGTCATTCCTACTGTGAGCATGCACGTAAGATTTGCCCTAAAGCCCAACTATTCAGGAAAGGAATTTCTATTATATGCTGTCTGAAGAACTGGAAACAAGCATCAACTCACTTGCTAAACTTGCTGTATTGGACAAGCTGTGATTCAGTTTAAGACTGTGAGCTAAGACTGAGATGTAAAGTAAACACCAACCCCCCCAAAAAAGAGACAATTAATATACAAGACTTCTTTCAACTTCAGCTTCTACTTTCTAGACTATTTTAAGAAAGTCTTCGAAGGCCTTTATTTATTTTCTCCCAGTGGTAGAAATTATTCAACACACAAATACTTAATCAGATTGTATGACAACTGGAAACTAAAGCAGAAGAGAAAAGCCAGCCTGTCTTTGTGCAAGGAACTCTCCCATTTTATTTCTGATATTGGGAACACATAATAACATGACCATAAACACACATTCATTTCAAGGAGGAAAAAAAATAAATAAAATCCTTCAGTGTATTCATCAAACTTTATGATTCAAACGAACACATTCATTCCACTTTGCAAGGCTGAGGTACCCACTGTAACACTCACATTTTTTTCACTGAAAAGCCACAATTTAAATCATTGTACTCCTTACGCCTATGGCTCAAGTAGCACAACACAGTGAAGAAACCTGCTCTCTCATCTTGAGCTTTTTCCGTCCAATACCCTGTATAAAGTAGTAAGAGTGAATTTATTAAAGACATAAAAGTTCATAGTCTAATGACACTGCTTTAGTGCTTCTACTCAATAACGAAGACAACAATCGGCAAGCAGATCAGATTTTCCACACAGCACTAATTAATAGGAGAAAGGTAGGAAGAAAAGAAAACCTGCACACAAAATACAAAACCAAAAACATCTGAGACACTGCACCAGCTCTGAAATGCTAATTCAGTCATGGCTTATTCTAACAAAGTCTATATAGCAGAAACACAAAACAAAGGAGGTGTGGCAAAGGAGGAATTTTGCACAGATTTTTCCCAGATGCATTCCTGTTTGTACAGGGTGTCAACAAACAGGGAAGCTCTCAACAGGGAGTAAGCAACCTCTCTGCTAGTTGGCAGTCACGTATTTTTTTCACCTTTTCTTCCTGAAGCAGCACTCAAAAAGCCTCTAAAAGTCAACCAAAATAGACAGCCGTGCTTTCTATCTCAAGGAACACAGAAAACATTTACAGATATGATACAACAGAAAAAGTAGTAAAGACCCAGACAGAAAGACAACCAAGAGCATCAGGAACAATCCTAGGCAAATTTTCAGCAAAGGTCAATATACAGAGTCCCAGAGTACTTCTTTTCTCCTTAAGTGATAAACTGAGTGAATAAACACCAATTCCAAAATTAAGAGGTTGTGATCTAGTAGCCAACCCAAAAGAGAATGATGAATAGCTCAGCTTCCCCACTTCTCTATTCATATGACTCCCCAAATCTACCACATCTGTCAAAACAGATGCATTGCAATATCTAAACACAGCACACTGTGTGACAGGAAAAATGGTACAGATCAAATCTCTGTGAGCAAATCTGTAAATTCAAAGTTTTCTAAGAGAAAAGGTCTGGCCCCACAGAAACTACTCATCTATTTCTACACATTAGACATCCTCACGCAGCATCTGCGCACTGCTTCATCTCCTTTTTTCTCCATCCCTAATACTTTACTTCACACAGAAATGAGTCAGTATAATATTGCAGCCCATGGCTATGACAAACATCTTTGGACTATTTTTGTTCTTTGATGCTAGGAAGTATCATGAACGCATTTGATATCCGCAACCAAAGCTGTAATTGAATTTGAGAAGGGAGGAAGAGGTCTATTTTCCTTGCCTGATGCAATGGTAGCTGAAACCAGCAACAATAATCTGCCAGCACAAAGCACAAGAATGACGATCATATCCGATACCATTTTCCAAGCCAAGATGATGATAGGTGGATGAACAAATCAGTCGGGACAATCTCATGCTGCAGCATTACAGATGCCACAAGGGTCTAATGCTTCACGTCCCAAGCATCAACTGAGGGCTGGACAGTATAATTTCCAGGTCTTTTCCACCTTTAACTCTCTTTTATTAATGTTACAGAATCAAACAGCGCCCTTGGATTTGCCAACTAGCTCTATGAGTTTACCAGTTGCATTAATTTGTCTGAGAGAGGTATTCCCTTACCTTGGGGATGGTTTACCTTACAAAGCATAGACTCAGTAACAGAAAGAAACAACAGCCACAGAAAGAAGCAGGTGAGGTGGCACGGAATATATGCCAGTTATACTTCATAATATTCAACCACGTTTAAGAATTCCTTTTGCAAAATTAAAATATAGTGAGCAGAACTCATCTGAATCATTCCACTGCATCCCTGGTGCAACTCAGTTTAAATAAAATTTGACCTCATCCTAAAGTTCCTGAAGTATCATGTCCACTCCACCTCCTCCCCCCCCAGATAAAGGAATTTCTAACAAAGCAATATGGGAAACACACCAGACTAAGAACTGGTCCAACCAGTCTTTATACTGAAGACTCTCTGGAACATTTTAAGATTGAGAAGTTTGAAAGGTTAGTCTGGAAGGTGTACAGTAAATTCCCACCATGCAGCATGACATCTTGTACTAGGGCCAAAATTTGACTCCATGCAAGACTGGTGTTGCACCACTTGAACTTTTCTTTTTTGACCACAGATAGTCACCATTCCTACTGCTACTCTGAATGTACACACAACCAAGCAATATTCAAAACATTAGAAATCAGTAACAGTACACTCTCTCAATGTTCATCTTTTCTGTGCTTCTTTGCAGCCTGCTGGACCTGCACCTTTGCCGCTGTGCAGCCTATCTGCTCTGGCACTTGCTGGTGCCAAGTTCTTCCTCACCAAGTATCAAATCAATGCAGTCCTTTTGAAGTTTTGGGCTGTGTGTTTGTTGGGTTGCTTTTTCAGTGGTTGGGTTGCAGAAGGGGAAAGGGAAAGGGAAGAGACAGCCTCTGTTGATATTGAAAATGTGGGAGAATCACACCAATGTAATGACCTCCCTGCCTTAAGAAGATAAGAAGAGGGGGTAAAGGCTCCCATCACCACTTTGTGCTGAAGCTTCCAGCCTAAAGTATAGTCCCTCAAAGAAAGTTTTGGGTTCCCAGATAGATCAAAATCTGTGGAGAGGTAGAAAATTACTGAAGAGGAAACAGAAAGAATTCCCTCCTCCCAACATGGACTACAGCCCCTGTCTTCCTGCACTGGTATTCTCCCAGAACATGACCTTATAATAACCCAAATGAAGAAGAGTACAACCAGCCTCCATTACTGACTAAACTTTTCCTCTCCCAAGATTATTTGCAGTTGTTCTCATACTAAGTATCCTACTTTACACGTTACTTTGAGCTCATGTTTAAACCACACAAATCTTAATTATCGTAACTGTGCTATCAGAATATATTCTAGTTTTCTTACATATGTTACTTCTTGTGTGGTCAATAGTACACTTCTCCAGAGACCTGAGTAAAAGAAGTAGAAAAGTAATGCAACTCCTAAATTCTCCACTCACAGCTGTATAGCTGCCTACAAGCAAATGGCTAAACATCACAGACATACTGTTTCTATATATAAAGAATTCAAGGAAGTCCAAAAGTCTTCAATATTAGAATGAAAAAGTTCTAATATTGTCTCAATAATGAAAACAAAATAGGTAACTTCGCAAAATTATGTGTTGCATACGATATCTAACAACAAAGACTACAGGAAAGAGAGTAGAGACTGCGGTTGTCAAACACCAAGAAACAGTATGTCCTGCAGGCACTCACAGGTTCACTAGCATCACAAACAGTCCCTGAAATGAAGACCAAAACATATTCATACTTCTTGCTGGGGTGAATGCAACAGCAAAAGCTGCTAGCCCTTTGGAGGCTTTCCATCTGGAAGCTGAGTTCACAGAGCACAGCATACAGTACAGCACAGTCTGCCTTTGTGCAAGGTAGAGCTCCAGGGTACCTATCTCATCAGCACTAAACATAACCAAGAATTGTGAAGAAGAATGCTGCTCTGACTCAGAATT
Source organism: Megaceryle torquata (assembly GCA_024611175.1). NCBI lineage: Eukaryota > Metazoa > Chordata > Aves > Coraciiformes > Cerylidae > Megaceryle > Megaceryle torquata. The sequence goes on from JANIJG010026095.1 coordinate 56,147, forward strand.
TCTCAATATTAGAGGGGAGATTGAAAGTGGAGAAATAAAAATACTAGAAAGTCATCCTGCGAAGCAGGCAGCAGAGACTTGGTATGTGCACTGCTGAATCAGTGTGAGCCAGGATAAAATATTCTTTATTGGAGAAAAGATTTCAGCTTGGCTGTCTCATAATGCAGAAAAACAGTCAAAGCCCCGGCTCTCACAGTGGGGCAAGATTTCATTATCCATACGTTCCTGAGGAAAAGCTATAGAGTACAGTGAAAAATCAGCACTACTTCAGCCTATACAAAGTCAAACAAAATACAATATAACAAAGTCTTAGGGTGTTAGATTCAACTTAGGAAAAACTTAGCATTACAGAAACTGCCAAGTGACAGACATTAGGAAGAAAGTGGAGGATGAGAGCATCAGAGCTCTCACGTTGCCTTATGACACGCAAACTCCTATTTGCACTGTTTGGTTTAAAAAGCAGGGTTGGCAGGACATGTTTATGTTCACATTATTTGAAGTTAAAAAGTACAGCTGTCAGTGTAGCAGAGACCTACTGTGACAGCTGGCTGAGGACAAGCTACAAAAGTACTGAAGAGAATAAGACTATATAATTTATATAAATTAATACAATTTATAAGCAGTAAGTTTGTTATCTTTTGCTTTCAAGAAACCTTAGAGAAGGAGAGTGACAAGTGACACCGACTAACGTACGTACGTAACTATCATACAGCTCCATTACTACACTATAAACTTTCGAGGACCATGTAGATGAACATTCTGGACTTGCACAAAGCACTTGATACTGTCCCACCTGACATCCTTGTCTCTGAACTGGAGAGACTTGGAGTTGATGGATGGACCAGGAACTGGCTGAATGGTCACACTCAGTGTTGCAGTCAACAGCTCGATGTCCAAGTGGAGAACAGTAATGTGTGGCATTCCACAGGGGTCAGTACTGGGACCAATGCTGCTTAACATCCTTGTCAGTGATATTGACAGTGGCACAGAGCACACACTCAGCAAGTCTGCCAGTGGCACCAAGCTGTGTGGTGTAGTTAATACAGTGGAGGGTAGGGATGTCATCCCAAGGGACCTTGACAGGCTTGAGAGATGGGCCCATGTAAACTTCATGAATTTCAACAAGGCCAAGTGCAAGGTCCTGCCCAAGGATCGAGGCAATCCCAAGCACAAATACAGTGGATTGAGAACAGCCCTGTCAAGAAGGGCTTGGGGGTACTGGTGAGTGAAAAGCTGGACACGAGCTGACAATGTGTGCTTGCAGCCCAGCAAGCCAATTGTATCTTGGGCTACATCAGAGGAAGAGTGGCCAGCAGGTTGAGGGAGGTGATTCTCCCTCACTACCCCACTCTCATGAGGTCTTACCTGGAGTAAGGCATTCAGCTCTGGGACGCCTAATGTAAGAAGGACATGGACCTACTAAAGCGGGTACAGAGGAAGGTCATGAAGATGAGGCGGCACCTGGAGCACCTCCCCTATAAAGAGAGGCTGAGAGAGTTGGGGTTGATCAGCCTGGAGAAGAGAAGGCTCTGGGGAGACTTCATAGAAGACTTCCAGTACCTAAAGGGGGCCTACGAGAAATCTTGGGAGGGACTTTTTACAAGGGTGTGTAGAGATAGGACAAGTGGAAATAAATAGCTTCAAACTGAAAGTGGGTAGATTTAGATTAGATATAAGGAAGAAATTCTTCACTATGACGTTGGTGAGACACTGGAACAGGCTGCCCAGAGAAGTTTTTATGTCTCCTCCCTGAAGTGTTGAAAGCCAGGCTGGACGGGGCACTTTGAGCAACCTGGTCTAGAAGGAGATGTCCTTGACCACAGCAGGGGGATTAGAAATAAATGATCCTTAAGGTTCCTCCTTCCAGCTCAAACCCTCCTGTGATTCTATGGGTCTTCAGAACAACCTATATACATACATGTGTCAGCTTACTGGCGCCAAGCAGTCAACGAGCCTACTTATACATGTAAATAGAAGCTTTTAATGCTAAAGAAAGAACATCATCTGAAAGCAGGTTTACATCTAGGTTTGAATGTGTTAACAAAACAGGGAAGAAAAGCAAGGGTTTTGATATACCACATTCCTTCAGCTATGCATCTTCGAGAGCATTACCTTGAGAATATATTGAAGTGCCAACATCCTCCTGTCTTTTGGCCACTAAAACTCACCCTTGCACTTCATGACCCAAAGCCACACTACAAATGAGGTGACTTATGAAAGCAATGCTGTACCTTCAAAAAAAGTCTCTGGGAAAATACATGTGGGAATGTTACCACTTTCAGAGGTCACAACCTCCATTACAGAGCCAAGCCAGTGTGTGTGTGTACCCGCACCTTAATTCACAATCCAGCTCAAACCCACCTTTTTCAGCAGTTTAAGACAGTGGACTGGTCTAAGCAGCTAAACAACGGATGTGTTTCAAGCTATTATCTACAGTAGGGACAGTCACAGCAAAACATGTGGCTGTAGCTGGTAACACCTTAAGCTGCTGTTCCTAAATGCAGCACATCTAACCATTACTTACGGTTTAAAAGCATTACTTAAAATAGGCAGTTTAACAGCTGCCTATTTAGATTTTAAAGGGAGTTGCTCTATAAGCAACACCGGTAAGGCTGAAGGGGAGTTCTATATTTAAGCTGTACTCCGTACACACTAAACAAAGTAACTCAAGAGGATCTTCAGAAGAACACCCTTAAAACATTCCCTGCCTCAATCATCCTCTAACACATCTAAGACAAAGATTTACTTTTCAAGTAAGAAGAGGTGCCTTCTCTCATGCCCAAGGTACATATTAAAGGTCTAGCAGTGTTTGACCTGCTGCAATAGCATATTGTTTTACTATTCTGAAATCAAAAAGGCACACTAACAGCAAACAGACATTGTGAGATGAATCTCCTTGTTATGTGGAGTGATTGAAGGGGCTATTAAACAGGCTCTCAGGGAGGACATTTCATTTAGCCAGCAACAGAAGGAGGGGCAATATTTACCAACTTGGAACCACGTGAATTCACTTTCAGAACCTGGCATCAGCATTCACAGAGTTCATCATAGAAAGAATCATTGTTCTGGATTGCTGCTGTGTGGGGGAAGGAAAAGGTTGTTGGTTTTGGTTGGGTTTTTTTGTGTGTCACACATGTATTATAGTTTTATGCAATTAAATAGATCAATTCCTTTTACCTGCACTACAGTCACTACCCTTTATTTTTGTGTACATTCAACATAGTTTGTTTGCTTACGAGATCATTTTTTTCTTCAGTCTAACACAGCATTTATTTCCACTACTCTGTATGTGCATTTTTTTAAAATCTGTGTATTCCCAGCTAAAAGTGCATACAGAGTGTTCTGGTAAAAAGTCCACATGCTCATCCAGGACCAATAAAGCAGAAAGACAGTCCTCCGTAGAGGGGAAATTAATTCACAAATTACATTCCTTTCCTGCTAGCTCTCAATACCATCTTTCAGAACAACCAAATTCCTAAAACCCAAGAAGGGATACCCACCACAGCGAGAGATCCCACAGGTTAGTTACATTTTTCTTACAATTATCAGTTCAGAGTCTTCCTTTCAGTCATCAGCTTCAGTAGTTTGAAGACTGTCTTTCTACTTGAGACATGGCTGCACATTTTTTGGTCATGACCCAAAATTCCTCAGTTTTTTGGAACCACTTGTTATAAAACTCTAAGCATTAAACACCTGCCAGACAGTACCAAAATTCAGCTCCAAGGCATCACTCAGTACTTTGCTAGTGTTTCATTTAGCTCTGGCCTTTTATTAACTGAGGAGTTTCTGCTTTGGTTTTTTCCCTTCTACCGATTTTTGTAGATTTCGGCAAGCAGGGAGTTAAGCTGTCAGCACAGGATAAATCAAGAACCCAGTTACTGACCAGTTACTGATAATTTGTCTTGAACTTCAGTAGACACAGTAACTGCAACAGGCAACACACTTAATAAACATGGATAAACAGAAGAGTTCTTCACCATCTTTTCCCACACAAAAGCAAGGGGCAACAAACACCAGCAGATTCAAATCGTACAAATGTTGTATGTTTTTTTGACAAGCATGTGCTGTTGAAAGCTCCAATGGTTAAATATCCTCCAGCTACCAGTTTGTCCAAGCTCATTCTGACAAACTCAAAAAAACCCAAATGGAAGCACATATGTTTGGCCTATTTATTTTCAGCAAGAGGGCACTGCTTGTCTAAAACAGCCAGAGGAACTCTGTGCCACTCTCCAGGTATGTTAAAAAACAAAACAAAACAAAAAACTGGGAGTATCCCAGTGCTGTTTCTAAGTACCATGAGCATTTTTTAAAAGCAAGTGAAAAAAGATAGAACGGCTGGCAGTGACAAGTAGGTATCATCCCCTTTGCTGCAACAGAGGGACTGGATATTTATTTCCTCCAAAAAGTCCTTGAGAAGCTAAGGAGAAATGACAGACTTTGGCTCTGTGCTCTCGGTTTCACTACTCTTCACACAGGGGAGGGAAAGGTGTTGAGTGATGAAGGGCTTCAGAAAAAATCCTTGTTCCATATCAAGGGAAAGCAGATGAGCCCCATGCCAGAAAAGCCAGATTGTGAGAGACAGAGCTGCACTCTGGGACCACTTGCAAACAAAGCTGGTAGCAATTGTGATTCATGCTAGCACATATGCTTGTTTTGGTGCTGAAATCTCAGTCAAGGACTCCATAATCCCAAAGAAGGAACTCTAAAAAGAAAAATAAGACAAAAAATAAAATAAAGATAGCTTTTTACATATGAAAAGGTTAACTACTGCCTTTGTACACAGACCTCACCTACCAGAATGCTGAGCCATCAAGCAACTTCAAGTCCCTGGTGCATCAAACTTGTGTAGACCTTAAAAGACCTGACTTCCACATCCAGACTGCTAAGATTCAAAGATGAAACCCTTACTCATGTTTTTCTAGAAAAATGTTTAAGACATTTCTGAGCTACAAGAGGAAATTCTCCTTCAAGCATGTTTCATCAGATTTCTCGTTGCAAAATAAATTAAGATTTGTTAATTAAAAATAAACAAACCCAAACAACAACCACCAAAAACTAGAAAATTCTCTACCACTTGTGTTAAGAAAACCAGATTGCATATAAAACAAAACACAGGCAGAAAACAACCTTCTTCAGATGTTTCTCTTCTTGTATTTCTTGCAATCTGTAATTTAACAAGGTGAATTAAGGATAAAGTAGCAGTTCCTGTGTTTCACTCATGGGAAACATACCTTCAAAACATCGCTTTAAATGCAGTTTTCAAATATATATTATTTAATACAGCAACACAATGCACCTTACAACAGTGCTGCTCTTATTAATGAACATTGCAGTGCCTTAAGAAAAATGGGAAGAGAAGTGCTTTCAGCAGAATCATTACACATTAAAAATTAAGGAATCACAAAGTAAGAACAGCTCAACACCCTTCTGATAAACATATTTCTCATTTAAACAGATTTGAAACAACAACCTACTGTTAAAGCTGGTAACAGATTGCTGCAGTGTGTGAGCAACATCACTTGTCGGTATTTAGTCACCTTTTCTTTTGCACTCATGATGTTCAAAAGGAGTGAATAAAAAGGACATAAGGATTAGCAATTTATAGATCAGACACAACTGATTTAATTCAGTCAGCTTTTAAACAAAGGTGGCATTAGAAAATCCAAAATTTCAAATAAGTTATTAAAGAAGCTTCTTCCTTCCCTTTCCTAACAAACTACTGTCATCTCTTCACCTCTCTCCAGCTGGACTACAGACCACATGAGGAGCCATAACAAATTAGTTCATGGCTGTGTAAGCTTCTGCTTCATTACACAGCATAATGATAATTCAGGGAAGAAACTCCAACCCGGCTCTCTTTACATCCCCTCTAACTCCCTATAGGAAGCACTGTCTTCTGGTGATTTTGTTAGCGGGTAGCAAGTTTATCTGATGTTCAGCCTTCTATTAAAACTTTCTAATTGCTTTTAATTTTTCAAATCAATTGAAAGAAAGATTGATGCCCAAAATGATAAAATAACAAACTGGAGAAAAAAAAAAAAGTCTATCTTGTTCCAATGACAACCTACACAATTAGAAATACTGCCCCCAGAAGAGCCCAGTACAGAATCACTGGAGTCAAAAAGGACTCTTAGAGATCTAGTCCAACCCCCTCACGAAAGCAGGTTTGCCTGGAGCATGTTACACAGGATTCCATCTAGGTGGGCTTTTATTATGCCAGAGAAGGAGACTCCACAACCTCCCTGCAGTCTGTTCTAGGGCTTCTTCACCCTCACAGGAAAGAAGTTTTTCCTCCTATTTAGATGGAGCTTCCTGTGTTCCAGCCTGTGCTCATTGTCCCTTGTCTTGTCACTTGCCACCACTGAAAAGAGTCCAGCTCCATCCTCCTTGCACCCACCTCTTAGATATTGATAGACATTGGTGAGGTCTCCTCTCAGTCTTCTCTAATCCAGGCAAAATAGTCCCAGCTCTCTCAACCTTTCCTCATCAGAAAGATGCTCCAGTCCCCCAGTCACCTTTGTTACCCTCCACTGGACTCTCTCCAGTAGTTCCTTGTCTCTCTTGAACTGGGGAGCCCAGAACTGGATACAGTATTCCAAATGTGGCCTCACCAGGGCAGAGTAGAGGGGGATTATGACCTCCTTTGACCTACTGGCCACACTCTTCATAATGCACCCCAGGATACCACAGGCCTTCTTGGACACAAGGGCACATTGCTGGCTCATGTTTAACTTATTGTCTACTAGGACTCTGAGATCCTTCTCCTCAGGGCTGCTTTCCAGCAGGTCTGCCCCTAACCTATACTGATGCATGGGGCTGTTCCTCCCCAGGTGCAGGACGCTACATTTGCCCTTGTTGAACCTCCTCACATTCCACTCTGCCCAACTCTCCAGCCTGTTCAGGTCACTCATTCACAGTCGTGTCCTCGACAGGAACATACTTGCAAAATCACCTGCCTATCTCCACCTCAGCTGTACCCATATTGCGCAGCCTTTCAACAGTTTCTTGTAACTCTGCTACCTAATAGGTCACTGACCTGTGCATACCTTGTGCAGGAACTGCCCTGTCCCCAGGAGCAGGGTCTGGGTGATCCCTGCAGCTGCTGCCTGTCTCCTTCGGTACCAGCCCTGTCCTGGGCAGATCTATGTTGTAGAGCAGAGACTGCATATCCAGCTTACATCTTAGTTATCTATTTCTTTGGTCTTTAAGAAGGGCCACAAGACTCATTTAAGTGTATGACAGCTGGTATGTTTACCTGCTAGGCTGTAACTAAGTTCTGATCCCAGACTGTACTTTAAAAAAAGACGGACTTCAAACCACTGCCCCCTAAAATGCAACAAGATGCAGGAGTCACCACCAAGATACCAGTAGTCAGGGGTCTACTGATACCTCAAATGTTGCACCATCTTAGAAGCACCAGCCTTTAACAGCAAACTGCCTTGAGCAGGAGCAGCCAGCTAACGCACTATGTGCTCGTCCAGGATTTTTGAATCAGTGATAAACACACACCATTCCCCCGGGAGTACTGCAAATGTATAGAGATTTCAGCTCTTCAGCTGAGGAATATCAACAGTTTCACCATCAGAATGAGATCCGACTACCTCGTACAGCTTCATCCAAGTAACACCATTCTTGGCTGCTGTGGTAGGGAACTGTTTCTCAAGCTTTCCTTTTCAGTATTTTTGTAGGGAAAAGAACTGTTTGAGAACCAGTATTTGCATCATCTGCCTTATTTTTGAAGAACCACAGCCATCTCTCTGTGAGCCTTTTGATACTAGATGCAAGGCTGCCTTGCAGTGCATGCATCAGACCCAAGTTGTTCTGGCCTCAGTTTTTTTCTCATCTGGAGGAAGAAAGAGACCTGAAGGCAACATGATCATCTCTAGGCTTCCTTGAAAAATCTGCTACTGACTTAACATTTTTTAATGTGTCTTTTTACTTACATATGCAGATAATTGTCTTTACAGTTCTCAGTCCCACAAATGGGAAACAAGTTCCTTTTTTCATACACACAACAGAATTTGCAAAACACTGCACATCGGACTTGAGTAAAACAAAAATCCCACAGCTCTCACCAACGTTTGATCAGTCCTGGTCCAAATCTGACCTGAAACTTCCTTTTTGCAGTCTTCTGTATTCAATAGGATGCTTCTTTACCTTACATCCCTTTAAGAAACACATCAAGGTGGTCAATTTTTTTGTGACTTTCAGACCATATGATGGTTTAACAAGAAACACCTTTAGAACAGACACTGGTCTGGCTGACTTATATTCACATGGTTATGCCACCAACCACATTCTTCTGCACTGTTTCTGCCAGGGAGGACAACAGGAAAGAGAAAGAAGTAGGACAGTAAGTGCCAGACATCTGACAGAAGTATTTTGCTAATATGTTTTAGAAGTCCTGAATTTAAATAATAAATAATTCATACATGAAATTTAATTTAGTATAGCATTATTTAACCAATAAGGAGCTTAAAACCTCTCCAGATCTTTACTAGTACAAGACTGTATTTTCCTGAAATAGATGGAATCATGGAATCATTTTTGGTGCAAAGTATTTAAACATCACAGCTTCTGTTTATTTTCATTTTTAAACTATAGCAACCACATCTACTTTATTTTTCAACCAGTAAGTGGACAAGTGAGCACAGCCATCTTACCTTATGAATTTCTGTGGCTAAACCTGCAACCCAGGATCTTAAACTACTCTCATAGAAGCACAAGACATGACACAAAACAGAATTTCAGGAAAACCAAAGAAAGGAAAACATCCTGTTTTCTGTGGTGAAACAATGTTCAGAGTCCCTCCAAATTCTCTGACCCTTATTCACGCACATAGCCTTCATTCTTTCCTAGTAATTGCTCTCTGAGATTCAACAAAAAATCCACAAAGCCAGAGAAAGTGATAGAGCACCAGTAAATGAAGTATGAGTCATTATCATCTCCATCACTCAAGCACATGAAGGCGAATGCTGGCAAACGGAGACATTAAATGCACTGATGACACTGACTCATCAGGTGCTGAAGTTAACCATCAATGTAGTCACAATACTATCTATACTTCAAGCTTCAAGTGAACTCTGTAATAAGATTCTTCATGGTCTAGACAAATTCATCAGTGGGAGGCCTGAGGCTTCACACCAATTCAGCCTGTGTCAGTGGCTTTAAAAAAATTTTTTTTAAAAAAAGCTGACCTACCAAGCTTCAAATCCTTTCAGTGAGAACCCCAAAAAGCTTGAGGTTTATTGTACCTTTCATACCAGGATAAGGAGAAGGCTGAGGTATTCAATGAATTTTTCCCCTCAGTCTTCACCAGCAAGTGCTCCAGTCACGCTACCCAAATTGCAGAAGGCAGAGGGAAGGGACTTGGAGAATGAAGAACCAGCCACTGTAGGACAAAATCAGGTTCAAGACCATCTAAAGGACATGAAGGTGCACTAGTCCATGGGACCTAGTGAGATGCATCCATGGGTCTCGCAGTGACTAAGCCACCACCCACAATATGTGAGAAATCATGGCAGTCTGGTGAAGTTCCCACTGACTGGAAAAAGAAAAGCACAACCCCCATTCTTTAAAAAGGGGAAGAAAAAAAAAAAAAAAGAAGGCTCAGGGAGCTACAGGACAGGAAGCCTCACCCTATGCCTGGCAAGATCATGGAGCGGATTTTCCTGAAAACTATGTAAGGACACATGGAAAATAAAGAGATGGCAGGTGACAGACAATATAGCTTCACTAAGGGCAAATCATGCCTGACAAATTTGGTGGCCTTCTATGACAGGGTTACAGCACTGGTGAATAAGGAAAGAGCAACTTATATCACCTACTAGACTTTTGCAAAGCACTTGACACTGTCCCTCATGACATTCTTGTCTCTAAATTGAAGAGACATGGAATTGACAGCTGACCACTCAGTGGGTAAAGAAATAGCTGGATGGTCACGCTCCAAGAGTTGTGGTCAACGGCTCAGTGTTCCAAGTGGAGAACAGTGATGAGTAGGACATGGACCTACTCAAGTGGGTACAGAGGAGAGCCATATAGATGATCAGGGGCTGGAGCACCTCCTCTATGAGGAGAGGTGGAGAGAGTTGGGGTTGTTCAGCCTGGGTAAGAGAAGGCTCTGTGGAGACCTCATAGCAGCCTTTCAGTACCTAAAGGGGGGCCTACAGAAAAGATGAGGAGGGACTCTATCAGGGAGTGTAGTGATAGGACAAGGGATAATGGTTTCAAACTGAAAGTGGGTAGATTTAGATTAGATATTAGGGAAAAAAAAAAATCATCTATTTTGTGAGGGTGGTGAGGCAGTACAATAGCCTGCCCAGTGCTGAAGTTGTGGATGCTCCACCCCGGAAGTGTTCAAGGCCAGGTTGGATGGGGCTTTGAGCAACCTGATCTAATGGGATGTCTCTCTGCCCATGACTGTGGGCTTGGAATTAAATGATTTTTAAGGTCCCTTCCAACTGAAGCTATTTTATGATTTTCCCCTTCCAAAACCATTAAGTAGAACCAAATAAAGCAAAGGAGGGTTGTTAAAACCAGAAAACAAAGAAACACATGGTAAAACTCCCAAACAAACAAAACCCCAAAACAACCACCTCTTCCTTAATATTATCCTGAAATGAAACATAGAAGAGATTCAATCCTAAATGAGATCAAGAAATGAAAGTGAGGCTGTGGGAACTCAACTCTGATCCTTTTAAGTCAGCAGATATTTTGAAGTCAACTTCAAATGGATCAACTATTTAACCTGAAGAGAAGCTAAAATTAATATTTAAACTCATCAGCATAATCAACATTGTAACTGTTTCTTTGGAAAACTGTGGTAACAAATTCTGGCTCACTGAAGATTGCTACCATCTCCTCTATCACAACTCATTAAAGATCAAAGTGTCTGTAATTGAACTATAAATCTTCTTTGTTCTTAGAGAGATTGACTGAACAAAACAAAACAGTAGATATTTACAGTGATATACGTAGAAGGAGCAAAAGAAAATATTTCAAAGTAAAATTATAATGATCTTTCATTAAAATCCACATCAGGGGAAAAAAAATGTAAATAAAGTATGAAGAACATAAAGAGGAACAGCTCTAAAAGTTTGAGTCCTTAAGTCCTAGTCACAAGTTCTTAAGGATAACATTGATACAATTAATAATTAATGAATTAATAACCTTTGGGAAAGAGAGATTATAGTGTCTACTTGGAAAGTACCTGAGACATTCTGAAGGCTACTTCAATCTAAATTAACACAAGCTTCCTGAGAAACTCTCTTAAGATCATCTTCTGATTCTGAGTCACTGAGGTTACCCAGTGAAACAGAACTGCAATGAGAAGATGAAAAGATGAGTTCTGTGAAACAACACACAGCAGCAGTGGTTGGGGTAGGCCCTGGAAGACTGTCCCTAACTAATCATTTTTTAAGAAACTAAGTGAAGTTCCTTGTAAATCTTTGAAATTAAAAATATGACATTTTTCATCTCCTTCTACACTTGCAATCAACTGACCTTTGGCCTTGCAAAAGTAAGTATAGGTTTCTCTTTGCTTTCTGAATTTGTCCAGTAAGAAGCAGGAGGTTTCAAAGCAATGGCAGGCACACAGCACTGCATGCTCCAAGTGAATTTCGTACCAGCACGCAAGTTTTCTGCAACCTCACCCTGAGGAGTAGTTGCAGGACCCACTTACTCTTAGCAATGCATGCCAGTGAGGGGAGCAGCAGCATCAGACGAGCCAGAAGACAAAGCTTTCCAAGGCAAATGCAATTCATTATGCTTTTCTCAAGGGCATGCAAGTGGAGTACAGTGGGGCACTGAAGTGCACAAGACGACAGGGGCTGTGGAAAATAACAATTCTTTGGAGGATCTGCAAACGTATAACCCTTGCATACGATTAACTTCATAGCACCAAGCCACTGCATGAGACCAAGAAATGCCAACTAAAAATCAAGCACCACGGTATTGCTAATTTTTGCTCTTTTCCTAAGCCAAGAGACCCAGAGAGAGACCTTGTGTACTCTTTAGTACACACAATGAGAAAACCTTTGATGCCACTGATTATCATAAAGTCCTACTGGCATAGAGTAGCTGAGCTCAGTAGAGCTGCTCTCAAGTAGCCCCTTTCTTGATTCACTGATAAAACACAAAGGGGTTTTGTGCCAATTGCTTCTCTTCCCCAGAGCATCTCTTCTGAAGGTATAAAAGGACCAAACTGCGGTTGAGGAGAAGTTTATGAGGAGATGGGGCAATGGCACTATCAGCATGCTGATGTCCTCCAGCTCTGTACTGCCATTTCCACAGTGACTGAAATTAAAGAACAGTGTTGCCATGTCTATTGGGACATGGAACCTGGAGGACTAGCTAGTTGCAGCCAGCAGAGCTAGAAGAAGCTGCTAGAAAGGTAGATGTAACTACCATTGATAAACGCTGACTGCTTTACATAACATATACAAACAAATATTTTTGAGAAGTTGGGAGTCCTGAACATTGGAAATCTTCATCTAACAAAACAAAACAAAAAATAGCTTCACATTTCATACACAAGGTTCCTCCTTCCTAACTAAACAGTTCTGTGCTTTAGGTTTCTGACATGTAAGATAAAGATTTCACTTCTTGCAACCAACAGCTCCAGCAAGACACACACCATGAAACAAATTAAAGGTACAACTCAAGTAAGCTGGTACATGTCAGTGGCCCCAAACTTTACTGCAGCATCTGTGATAGGTGAAATATCGATTTTCTCCTGTCAGCACAGATGGGCAAAAAATTCTACAACAGATACTCCCTATTATTTCTGTAAAGACTATCTTTGCTTTCCTTACATCGAGAGGGTCATAGCCTCCCTGTGGAGATGCCTCTATGGCCTTTATACAATTAAAACAGGGAGCCTAATGGGTATTGTTAAAGATTAAACAGGCACACTGATACCTAGTTGAAATTGAACTTAACACTTCGGGTTGCTCATGTCAATTTTCTGAAACACAGGGAAAAAAGGTAATTGTCAATGAATGAGACCATCAGCTTGAGGTTGGTAGAAATCAATAACATGGAACAATATGAAGCTATATAATCTTAATCAGTATTCTATAATGAAAAGGCTTTTAGACAGATACACAAAGTAATTGGCTGTTCCCTCAAGGCCCATTGTCTAAGCTATACAATAGTCCAATTAAAATGTAACGTCAGTAGCAACACAGTTGTTTGCTTTGCGGCTTGGCTTTTTTTATACGCACTAGGTCACATTTGCTAAATCAAAAGTTGCAGACACTGAAAGAGCATGCACAGAACAGTAAAACATGGATCAAATTCAAGAGATCCAATTCAGGTCAGATACCACAGTCATGCATCTTAGACTCCCAATTAACTAATTTTTTAATAATATGTACAAGCTTGACCAAAGGACTCGTGCCTCTTGGGTTGTGCCAGGAAAACAACATTGCTCAAGTAGAAATTCCTTTTTCTGGTACCAGTTGTAAAATCTCCTCAGGACAATTTCACATCTTTCATAGGACAAATGAGACCACTTTTGAGATTAAAACTGCTTATTGACACCAAAGAATAAAAATCCACATTGTCTTCCCATACCAAAAAGAAATACCACAAGTTCTCAAAGTGGATGAGAAAGTCTGGATGGGTACAGCAGTAGACCGCATACGCCCCTGAAAACTTCTCCAGCCACTTTCCCCTCCTTGTGATTTATGGTAAAGTGAAAGGATTGTATCAGAACTTGCTGTTAGGTTGCAAGTGCAAGAGAAGTTTGGGAATGGAAGTTAAAGACCTGCTGCAGAAAGCATGACCAGATGTATTAGAAGAAAGGTCCACATTCCCTTACCTAGCTCTACACTGGGGTTCATTGTTGACTAATGCATTCTTAAGATTAGTTTTGCTACTAGAAAATTTTATAATACATGGTAAGATACAAAATTTACTACTCATTTGCACTGCATACTGGCTACTAAGTAATAAAGCAAATTAAAGGCATCTTGGTTGGTTTTTAAATGATAAACTACCACATTGCTATCTCTAGTACTGGGCAGGCTGCCCATGTTAGAAATATGATCTTTTAGCTCATAATCAACCCAAACATGCTTCTCATTTAATTTTAACAGCTTGATGGGAACCAACGAGACATTAAAAACAAAGAAAAATATGTTTCTTTGACAAGTTAAAGATTAAGACAGATTATTCTTTTTTAGCATATGCCAGTTTGTGAATGTAAGACCCAGTACCATAAAGGTGTGGTCATTCAGACCCAGAGAGAGACCTTGGTGATAGAAGAAGGAATGGCAGAACTGGGAATTAAGCCATCTGTCCAGTTATGCAAACATACACATACCAAAAACTGCAGCTGTTACGCAGCCCATTATATACCAGTTAAATATTCTTACTGATCAGCTGCTGGAAAGCATGCCTTATGAGGAGAGGATGAGGGAACTGGGGTTGTTTAGTCTAGAGAAAAGCAGACAGAGTTGTAGAGAGCAATAAGGTCTCCTACCTAAAAGGAGGTTGTAATGAGGCTGGTGTTGGTCTCTTCTCCCAAATTACTAATGATAAAACAAGAGGAAGTGGCCTCAAGTTGTGTCTGAAGAGGTTTAGATTAGATAGTAGGAAGAAATTCTTCACTGAGAGAGTGGTTAGGCGCTGGAACAGGCTGCCCAGGGAGGTAGTGGAGTCACCATCCCTGGAGGTGTTTAAAAAACGAGTGGATATAGCACTTGAGGCTGTGGTCTAATGGATAGCTAGATGTTAGGATGAAGGTTGGACTTGATGATCCTAGAGGTCCTTTCCAACCCTAATGATTCTATGAAGAAGGAAGCCTTCTTTTCACTGAAGTTGCTCTTCAGCCCTTCTATACACCATCTAGGCATTACACAATGAAACGCATTCTGAATTTCCTTAAATGTGGTAGGTAGGTTGGAAACTAATACTACATAGACAAGCAGTTATTACAAGGCTAAATTTAAGCTACAGAAGACAGCAGATTAAGCACATTCCTCTTAGGAAGGAAAAAAGAAAAATACTTTTTTAGTTGTCTTTGGGAGATGGATCCCAGTTTAGGCAGTGCCATGCCAGTGCTTAGGGCTTTCTTAGGTAGAACACCACAAACAGGACTTTCCTTTCTCTTTGAATAATAAACACCACCAGGTTATTACTTCCAGGCATCTAGAAGCCATGATCTCTGATGCAGCAATGCCAAAGAAATACTGTAGGCTTAGCAGAAAGGAGCAAACCAAAGAATAAACACTGCACTTAGTAAGGATTAAAATTCCTAAGGTGATTTCAAATTATTATTTAAGCCCTCTGAGAAGGAAAAGCATGGAAGAGGTGTCAGCATTCCATTAAGAATGCACTTATTATCCACCAACAGCTGAAAAATTCTATAGCAGTTGGCATCTTCTTAATATCAGAATCACTCATTTGATTACAAATAGATTTTCATCTTCTGAACTGAGGTGAATCTTAAGCTCTGAGAACATCACAACACATTGGCCACTGTCACAGGGGCCATTACAGTTTTAGCTCACAAGCTAAGCAGCAGCATTGTTACATTTCTGAGAGACACAGGAAAGTTGTGTTTGGTTAGCAGCATGAAACTGTTTAATTAAGGGCATTTTTAAAAAGAATTATTGAATATTGAACTTGTTAAATTTAATGCCAGGCTTGAAATTAAATACCCAAATGTATTACACATAAAAAAAAAAAAAAGAGAGAGCTACTTTAGTTTCTCACAGCATATCTTGGCTTTATCATGAGTTCCATATAGACAGAAGTAAGGAGCAGGCGAAGCTATGAGGGAGAGCAACAAACGCAAACCAGAACAGTTCTGGTCTGGAGACTAAAGCTGGTGGAAATGATGCAGAGTACCACAGTTGTTCTTCAAGTGAATGCAGCATATCAGCCACCATTTTAAGGGGAAAAAAGGGAAATGAGAAGTCAAACTGGAATTATAGGGAAACTCTATTGAAAAGGCAACAGCCATTCAAGAAAGAATGCTGCTGTAACGGCTATCCCTTTTATCCCTTTACAGCCACTACACAATTAAAAAGCTTCACTGATACTGGAACATTTACCAGCTCTATAGCTTCCTTATTTGTTAAAAAGTGCACAAACCTAGTGTAACATTTACAGGACTCGTTAAAGGTCAGCAGCAAACAGTCATGAAAGCAAAGAGGCAGTGGTAGATTACCTTTTGAAAGTGAAAGAAGGAAAGAATCACGAAATATAAAAGGAGGGAAAAAAAATGTCAAAATTCCAGTAGCAGCAAGTGGTGCAAAGAAATTAAACCATCCTAGCCTGCCAAGTTCTTCTCCTGCAAATACCAAAGCTTTTATCATGCAGCTGTCAAATCTCAAGACATTGTTTATCATGGAATAGGCAAGTGCAAAATTCAGTGGTAGAATTTTCATATTCTGTAACTGTATATTTATACAAATAAAGGGAAGCTCTCATAATTAAATACAAATTTGAAAAATAAATAAATAACACAAGACCTCCATTAATTCTGATAAGAAGTACAGTATATTTGATGTCAATCCCATAGTCATTTCCCAGTATGCCAAAGTTTTCTGGTTTTAATAGCAGCAGAACAAATGTAGACAGGGAACAACCAGTCTCAGGAGACACATTTGAGGCTTAGGGGGTCCTGTGACACTAACATAAAACCAGATTTGATTTGGTGACATAAATATAGCAGTAAAATGAGTCTTCTTCAGAGATTACTAGTTATGTTTAAAATATGTCACTAGTGAAAAAAAAAAAATCCCTTGGCATGAGTAAGGCAGTACACAGAGCCGTGTTTTGGGCCGAGGACCCATCAGTTTGCCCATACTGACAGACTGAGTTACAATCACTGAGGTCTCCCCTGAAACCAGTCATGCCAGAGTCCTGGGAAGTCACCATTTGCCACACTGGAAAAAGAGGAAAGGAGAAAATTATCAATATATTATTTATTAAGTTCAGCTTCCTAAACCACCATCAGCATACTTCTAGTTTGTCAACCTTCCAGAAAAAGCAGGCAAACCTCGGTAGATACCACAGGCTTTGTGTAACAGGTTTTCACCTGCCCATTTTAAAGGCTCCTGAATGAAGTGGAGATACCAAGCAAATCCCAAACGAGCCAGCAACAGAACTCCCTATGTATCACTGAAGCGATGACTTGCTGCCCAGGTATGCAAGTGTCTTAAAAACCCCTCAACTCCTGAAACTTTCTACCCCACGGTATCCACTCTGTTTGAAAGACATCCTGGCTGGGGTCCTGAATTTCCTAAAGCCAAGAGGTATCACAGACTATACCACTTCGTTTGCTTTGGTCTGCAGTGTACTGATCACTAGTATCAATTAAAATCTCCAGTAGACCAAGATCTGTAAAGAGATATGGTGGATTTCAAGCTTTATCTAAACAAAGCTGGGGAAAACCAACACAAAGATGCAGAATCTACCTCAGCTGAGCTACTAGTTCTCTGGAAAGACAACAACAATGTTAATCCAGCAGAAGAAAGCATGTCTTAGAGATGCTTTCCAGTGACTGGGAATTTATTATTGAATTTCAGAAGGATCACCTGAAGAAATCTATAGTATCTAATAGCAGCTACCCACCTTCACGTGGACTTCACCTACTAGCAAAAAGAAATGCTTGAATAGCAAGATTGTATTGGCAAAAATGTTTTGTGTGATAGTTTTCAAAGCATTTGCATGCTGGACTGCAGTTCAGTGCATAAGCTGATAAGGTTAGAATGGAAAAGTATGTTGTTCTGCTGGGGCCAGTATCCTCACCCTTGTCTTTCTCACCCCTCTCTCCTCCTCTGTTTACGAATGCTCTGCCATCACTATGTTACCTGACACATTATTTGTTTGGGGCTTTTTTCTGGAATACATTTCTGGTCAGCAGTAAAAAACTGCAGAATAGAAGCACCATCACCATCTGTCCTGACATGAAACTTGCCTATATACTCCAACAGACAGGACAGCTTGTAATGGATGACCCTGGTGTAGTCTTCTACTAGTGACTGCTTAGTGACCAGAGCCAGTGAGTAGCTTATTTGTGCTTGAAAAAGCCCTTAGGTTTGTAAACCCTGTTGTTACAATTCTTCACTACAGATCCTTTCCTACTCTTACCCACCACAAGAATTCTGGGGTTTAGGTAGTTTGGTGGGTTGTTTGGTTTTTTTTGTTTTGTTTTTTTTGTTTGGTTGGTTGGTTTTTTGGTTTTGTTTTGGTTTTTTTGTTTGTGTTTTGGGTTTTTTTTTTGGGGGGGGGGGGTTGGTTTGTTGTTTTTTTTTAAATCTCTGATGTTCACCAACACAAGATTTCATTCCGTTTGCATATTTTGAAATACAATAAGCTCAAATTTTAATGTTACCTTCTTTAGCATCAGTTCAACTATCTCATTCTTCCCTTCCTGTGTTTCCCACTCTCACCCCGAAGACATACATAAGGAAAAAGTATTTGTGAAAACTGAGGTCTGCAATATTTTGAAAGAAAAGCTGAATATAATTGCCCCTTCTAAAGGACTGTCCTTTACTACTTCCAAGGACATCCATGTGACAATCATAAAAATAAATTCAGCATGTAAGGATCATGACAGTTGAAGAAACTACAGGTAGAAACAGCATATGTGCAAGCAAAAGATCTACAAAATTGTGTTACGGGAGAAAAAGCATGAGTGGAATTTGGGGGAGAATGTTCTTCACTGCCTTTTTTTTTTCTTCCCCTCTTTGAATTCTTTCAAGGAAAGCCAGAGTTACTCCTTTTCCTTCTGATTCCAGAAGACCTCAGACACTAGAGGAAATTTGTTGACTCAAGTTTCATACAAATCAGTAACCTTCCCCCATCCTACTGTTACACATACATCATGTACATGTTAGAGTGCAAGACTGAAAAGGAAAATATTTTTTCAGTTAACTCTGTGGCTGATGGCACTCTGCTCCTGTCAGTGTGGCAAATGGAGTCTACCACAGTGTACTCATCTGTATTGAGAAAGAAATTACTCCTGCCTATCCGTCACAGAATGGATGAGGTACAAAAGCCATTCCCAAGATGAATAAATCACAGTTAAAAAAGGTCAGGATGTCTTCAGTGTCTGCTGGGGACAAACCTCATTTAAGGTTATTACATTCTTGTCAAAATCTTGACCAGAGTCAGTTTACCTACCTTTTTTTCCCTTTCTGTATTTATTCCCTCCTTTTCCTAAAGTCACTCAGCTTAGCACATATTTACCACCTTACTTTTTAACATCACATTGTTTCCTCTAGCAAAGTAGCTTATCTTGCCATGTTACAATTAAAAGAGCTTTAAGTTCAGATAGTGTCCGCTCCAAACTTAGCACTGGGACGAGGCTGACCCCTCAAAACCACTCTTAAAGAGTGTGAAACTCCTAGCTGTCCAGCAAGAGACTGATTCCCACACCTGAAGGGCTGAATGTTCAAAAGGAAAAATCTGACTACAATTTTTAGAAACAAGAGCTAAACCTGCAGTTAAAAGTTGTTGTGTAATCTTTCGCCCATTTACCAGTTTTAATAGCCCACATATACCCCAAGGTACTCCAAGTAGGGTTGAAAATTGTTTTCCTGTCAGCTCATTACTCACAGATCCGTTTTCCAGTGCGGCACAGAGATGTAATTTAGCTCAAGTGACCATCTGAGAACAAGAGCTTCTTCAGGACAAACCTGAAGCAGGGGATGGTTGGCTTCTCTGAACTAAAAGCTTTCTCGTGATCTCAAATCGAACCTATGACTACTAATGGACTCCCAGCTAGGTCCTTCTGAGAGGCTGTCAGAATTTATTTATTTTTTTCAAGCTGTCCTCACAGGACCCTCCTTATCTTTATCAGAAATCCTGATATTTTTGTTTTTCTGCTGCAGGAAGAAGAGAAGTCAGGTGAAAAATAACACACTGTTCTTTTACTCTGAAAACAACTTTTAGCCATAAACTACTATAAATTCACAAGTCATTCAAAAGAACTGCTGATATGTCATGGAGACTCCAACTATTTGGAAACATTCTTATTCATTCTGTACTTTAAGTGTCTTTATGGATTTCATTTTTTGGCTGTAATTCACAACAGCAGCTTGAAAATGTGTGCGTCTCCTCCCAGTAGTTCACTTGCTGCTGCTGTTTTTTCCTCTAGTCACAGTCTATGATCTACAAGAATAAAATTTATTCCTCTTGGGAGGGAAAAAAAAAATATCATTCCAAACAAAAGGACTAAAATCTCAACTTGAGAATTAACAGATACACTTAAAGATTTTTTTTTTCCCCCTGCACCTCCCTCAAAGGAAAAGAAAGCAGATGCTGGTGTTCAAGAATAATAAAGATAGCTTTATACAAGGCCTGCTTACCCCTTCCCCAAAATACTTTCGAACAGATTCTCACAGAGTCAATAATCAATCAAGGAACTACTCTGCTTCAGGAATAAATCAGCTGGCAAACCAGAAGAAAAGCATTCAGCTGGGGAGCTGACTAAAGAGAACAGCCCCATCACAACCACAGGAGCTGTTGCACTGGAGCAACAAGAGCTTAACTGGTCAGGGAGACGAGGAAAGCCCACCTTCCCACACCTCTCCCTTCTAGAAGGAGCTAACTGGGGCCCTTCAAGGCCACCCAATTCCAGGATATGCCACATGATGTAAAAACACACATCCTCTCGTCAAACTGCTGATATACAAGTATTGCACATCTGTCTGGAAACATGTCAGAGGGCATATTTTGCTTTAAGTACAGTTGAAAGCACTCAGTGACTCAACAGAAGGTTTCTTGCTCTGCTGTGAAGCACGCTTTGGCTCTGAAAATAAAGCTAAGGTTACCAAGGCTTCCAACAGATATTGCGCACACGATGGTTTTCACTCCTATGGATATTTATTTAGTACATATAAACTTAGCTCCTTGTCTGGGTAACACTTCCTTTAAAGATACCCTACTGCCGACTGAGAAACATGGAATGGTTTCTACACCAAGGACCCCAGCACAAGAGGGAAGGTTAAAACCTTGCAATTATGAGAATGAGATGGGAAGTGGAGGGAAAAGAAGCTTTGCTATCCCTTCGAGTTTCATTTGTGAAATGAATCGGTTAATTGCCAAGTAAGAAAGTCCAGACACGTTCTTGATGTGTTGGAATTTAAACAGCAGATGTAAGGCAAGGGAAAAGGCCGCTCCGTTACTCTGACCCCCTCAGCCTCCCCGAGGCCCGGGCCAGCGCCGGACACACCGCAGAGCACCTGGGCCGGGCCTCGGCCGCCCCCTCCCGGCCGCCTGCGGCTCGGTGGCCACCGGCCCGGGGAGCGGGGGAGGCCCGCGGCTAGCAGCGCTCCCGTCCCGGGCGACTGGAGCACCGCCGGCCCCGCTGCCGTGACCGCAGGTCAGCCTGCCTTAGCAGCGCCACTTGAATTCGCCATTTGCCGTTCCCCCAGCTCGTCTGGAGTGTTTAAACTGCACCAGAAAGCGGAGGGGGAAGCGTAAAGATAAACAGGCGCGAGCACGGGGCTGAGCTCAACAGTCGCCGACGCGAGAATCGTAGAGCAGCCGGCAGGGCCTGTCCCGGCTGAGTCCCGCCGGCTCCGCCCCGCGGTGCACTTGGCAGTCGGCTTCTCAATTTAGTTTTAAGTGTTTGTTTTAAATCGCACATGTCAGCGTGCCGGGTGGTTAACTTGCAATGTGTCACACAAAACAGGAACAAGCCTCCCCGTTAATCAAATACCAACAAAACATTTCATGTCATATTAGCGATACTTGGATGGGAGCCAGGAGGAAAAAGTTTTAAAGCCAAGACCCCTTTGCTTTCCTCACTATCTTAATTACTGTGCTACATTGAAGTTGCTAGAAATGCAGACCTCCTGTAAGCAACCACAAAAGAGGTTTTTAATGATGCTTGTAGCTGCACCTCTCTTCCTCACTAAAACAATGAAGCCAGGAGAGCCCCACTGCATGTACCAGACCCAAAGCCTGTCCTCAGGTTCCATAAAAGCTCATATGCGTGCTAAAGGCTCTACTCAGTTGGACAGCCCACCCTCCAATCCACTGTCCATGGGAACGGTGTGAATGTTAAGTCACTTCAGCTATAGCCACACCTTCTCCAGAAAGGGGCAATGTCTCTGAGCTCTCTGCTGCTTTTGTGCTAGGAACCAAACACACGCAGGGCCAGGCAGCTGGGCAGAATGGGTAACCTGCAGCCAGGGCTCAACGCAGGAACACTGCTTCCAGGAGCTGTGTGCATACACATCCTAAATTTCGACCAACGACCAAGGTGTATTTTAATTACTGCTGTGTCCAGCAAATCACAACTTTTTGAACATCCACAAACATTCAGACTTGGTAAACATGTTCCTCCTTTTTTCAATGTAAAGGTACAAGATCCATATATTGGAAGAACTTCTGATTAAGTCAGTCAAATAATTTGAGCAAAACCAGCCCTCAGGATGCTAGGAACAAAATACTGCAATAACAGTAACAATAACATTCTCAAGCTATAAAACACACTAAACCAAACTTTCAGCCTCAGTTTGCATTTCCCAGAGCAAGCCCTAACTTTAACATACTGTAATAACATCGTATTAATTCTTGGGGGTTTGTTCTTTGGCTTTTGGAAGGATGAATGAAAGCTACTGATCACTTCATACAATCACACCTTCCAGTACCAAATACAGTGAAATTGTTGGCTCAAGCAAAGAGGATGACTTCACATAATTAGCTAGAATTACTCCAATTTTGTATTCAAAGAGATATAGGAACTTTCTAATAAAAAAAAAATTCAGAACACATCACCACCACACAAATCTCTGGAGAAGTCAGGGTCAAGGGGGAGGAAGGAGGAAACAAAAATCTTGGACTTTGAACTTCTGCATAGGGCAGAACCTTTATTATTTTTTATTATTATATCTTTACAATAAAATTTAAGTTCCAGAAAGGTAAAAACAGTGCAAGTCAACACTATTACCCATTTCTTTCTTAGAGTCTTAAATGAACAGGTATTCTGGTGAATGGCTCACACAGCTACACTGTAAGTGGTTCATCTCAGCCTACCTCTTGAACACCTCTCACCTATTCCAAAGATAGGTCTCAAGTGCTAGGAAATAAAATATATTATAGTTCAGTACTATAAATCTATTCTTTCCACTGTCAGAGGTTTCCAAGACATTCTTTTAACAATCCCAGATCCTAAGACTATCTCACAAGTCACTGAAATGTTATGGCCGCATTTTTAGCATTACTTGCAAAGTGGACTGATTTAGTATTTTATATGAAGACTATTTATGTTATTTCCTTTTGGATATTAAAAAAATTTTTTTTTTTTTCATAATACAAGAGCCAAAAATATAAAGCTACCTAAATCTTTTGCAGCAGGTATATCCTACTGAATATTACATACTTTTGGCAAAACCTGAAAACCAGTATTTGAGTGGTGTGGAGAGGGCCTAACAAAGACAATAGGAGTAAACAAAATTTAGCCTCAGATAAACTCTTTCTAATCAGGCAAACATCAACTGGATAGAAAGAGATCAGATCCCCCACGATATGCCAAAAAAGGTGTATTGCAATGGCTTGAGATTCCTCCAGGTTAATAAGGAGCATGCATTTACCTTCACTTTGATCAGAAAATGAGAAGAATTAGGCACACACATACTACTGCAACACTGGTCTCAATGAAAATTACTCTAGAGTTCTACGCAATTTCAAAGTAGTTCTTTTTCTAGAATACTATACCAGAGGGCAAAAAAATTGACATGAAATCCCTCACTTCTACAGATTATCCTTAAATTCATCAACAGCTTTGAAAAGAAACCTACCCTTCAGAATAAGATTTATTTTGTGATCCAAAATTATCACTCCAGGGAGGACAGACTGGTGCAATCAAACTGGTAATCAAAGTAGTGGCTCAAATTGTTCACAAACAGCTGAAATCAAGACAGGCAGCCAGGTTGCAGCTACAGATGTTTATGAAATGTTAACTGGGCATTTCACTTAGTTCTGAGGCAGAATTAACAGCCTCGTGTACCAACCTTATGATTTAATTGCCTGCTATAATACTCCGATAGTTTAACAGTTCAAGATATCATCATTGTTAACACACTGATATACCGATCCACTTTCACTCCTGACCTGGATTTACTGCACTGGCTCATTCTTATTTAGTAGTAGACTGTAGCTACAGGAACTGTAGAATGTAGCTATAAGGCAGTGAGACTTGCTTGCCTTTTTTTTTTTTTAGCCTACTAGAAACTACTAAGAAGCACTTCTAAGCTTTCAAACAGGACCGATAACTACAAGTCAAAAATATTTATTTAAAAAAGACTGGCTGCATCTTTATGCTAATGTATTTACCCCTCAAAATGAAAAAAACCACAAAAACATTTGTAAAATAATGTATATTCTTTTACAATCATAATTTCACAGAACTCTGATTAGTATAAAAGCAGTGACAAATGTCTGCCACTTCAGACAGGTAGTAAGATACACTGCCTTCACTCATAAAACAGAATAGTGTCACTCCTGCAATCAAAACTCTATTGCTACAATAAAACACATTCACTAGTAATTGATAAAGATGTAGCTTCTAACAAGAGGTTTCCCACTGGCCCTTCACCCTAAAATGTCTTCCGGTGTGGATGGTGCACATTGCTTAGTTACTCTGCCCAGGCAAAAGGTAAAACTGTTATTGCCCCATCCTGTGTACGAACACCCTCAGGGAAAACCAGAAAGTTACCGACTCACTTCACAACGCTATTGTATTAACAAGATCCACTGATAAGAGGTTTCCCACACCTAAGTTACAAGAACCTTTCTTCTGAAATCCATCAGACATTTGAAGGCTATTTAGGCTGTTGTTAACAGCATATGCTGTGCACACATAGAACAGTTAGTGACAGGATGATTTGCAGGGCATGGAGTAGGCTAGGGAAAAGGGATGCCAAGCTGTCGAAGTAACATCTCATTATATCATATGAAAATAGTGAAGAAAGAATAGGGCAGAGGGAAAAGTGGAATAAAACCAGTTTAAATAGCTTTCATGCTGTTTCTAGGAAACCATGTAGCATAGCTGCTGAACAGCAGACACCGGTTGTCGTCAGCAAGCAAAAAGGGGTACACACAGACACTGGCTAAGTATTATTCACATTTCAGATTGCTGATTTCCCCCAGAGAACAAAATTAAATAAAGCATGAGGGAGTCAATATAGCCACTGGAGAAATTAAACAAAGAAGAATCTCAGCTTTTAACTAAAACAATGATGATAATAAATTAAACAGAAACCTAGCGTTAGAACTTGGATAGAGATGGAAGTGTTCCAGAGCTCTGCCAGAAACACTAAGGTAGACTGTGCACAAGACTGAGCTGACACTACGGGTCATTTATTTTGCAGAAACAAAAACTGGTTTTGCCATCCGAAGAGGATGGCTGTGTGGTATCTGTACCTTAAAGAGAGACAGATGATACTGAAATGTTCCTTTTCAGCCTCTGGCCATTTACAGAAGTAGCTCAAGAAATATTTTTACAGATGAGAGGACGCACCAGATACATAAAGTCCCAGCTCCAAAGAACAGAAAGCCTCAGTGCTAATTTCTTTCTCCACTTTTTAAGAAAACTGCTTTTCTCTTTGAAGTTATCTGACAAGTCCTATCACCTTTTTGAGACCTCATAAAAAAAAAATGCCTGAGAAGTTATGTATCAAGCAAAGTTTTATATTATTTATACATTCTGATTACATTTTCTTTTTCAATTTTCAAGTACCTTCTACCTCTAAAAGCCTAAAAAGTTACAATTTGCTTTTCCACCATCCTCATTTATAAATGAGAGCAGTCATTTCTGTTTCATACACAAAGAATGCTATGGTTCCAGAAAGGCCACAGTCAATAGCAAAACTAGGAACACATTATAGCTGTCCCAGTTCCCAGTATTTTGCTTTAGTTATAACACTGCAGAGGTGAATCCTGGCTGAGACTGTTTCTAACTGACCATCAGAGAAAATAAATAAATAAATAAAACCACCACCACACACAAAGCCACCACCAACACACCACACACACAGAGATAATTTAAAGGGCTCCTATGTATGCATTTGACTCACAAGATAGCACAATGAAGAGTAATTTGACTTGGGAAAGCAGAAGGCTTAGCAGATATAGTTTTGCACCACCAGCTTCACAGAAGCTCAAGATATTAGTCTGGTAGACTGCATACACTCACACTTGTGCATGTATGTAGTAGATGATGGTGCTATGGGCAACTTTATTAGAGTTATTTTATACCAGAAAAAAGCAAGCATATTTAGTATAGAGCTTAATACTGCAAGGAAATGGAATTGCTATTAACTGCACCATTTCCCAAGGTCATTTCTCTGTGGTTATTTGGATTCTAGGAAGTCTGGAGAAAAACATGCTAAGCATTACTTGCAACATGAAGACACAAAACATGGTGCAGCTCAAGTTTGCAGCATTTAAATCTTAGCATGGCGATTACTGCAGCAAATATTTGGCCCAACAATAAAACACTGTCTCTGATGGAAACAATTCTCTGTAAAGAATACTTTAAGCAAACTAATTAGAAAAATGCCACCCATTCATCAAAACTGGATCTGTTTATAGGAACATACCTTTTCAAGGTTAGACATCTGTGTCATGGACTTGAACTGAATGTCTCATCCAAGATGCCTAAACAGGTATGTTCTTTTGGCATCTGCTGTCTTAAATAAATTGCTGTGTTCTTGTAAAACAATAGCCCAATATGAAGTTAAAAGTCAAATTAATTTCAGATGTTTAAGTTGCACGTTATTACCTCAATTGAAACGTAACTGTAGTACTTACATTTTTTTAATTATTTTTTCAGTTAGATCTGTACAGGTAATATGTCTAGGTAAAATACTTGTATCCAAAGTCAATCCTTAATGAGCAATCAGCAAAACTCCAGAGATTTTGAATCAGATTCCCAGACTGTGCATAAGGAGTCCTAAAGAAGCATGCAATATACTTCTATCTTGCAGAAGGTATAAAGCAGAAAAGGCTATATGCCTCCATGGAGACAGATTATAAGGCTCACACAAGATACTATGTTCTAACATGGTGCAAATCATCTGATTTACAGTAACTATCTGTGTGTGCTCTTTACCCACAGCAAGCGTAAAACAATTTGAATTAGGGACACCACAGTTATTTGGAAAGTAAATTTCCCAAGATTTGTTTTATACTGCAGAGCTCCTAAGACCCACTGCTTTTAATAAAGCTTTATTCCACAAGGCCCAATCTGTCCATAACAAAGGAGGAACATCTCTGCTAGGTCTGAATATTGGGGAAGAGATAGCAGACCGTTCAGACACAAGACTCAGGCTTATTGCCAAATTGGTGATAGTAGGTTGGCTGATAAAATCTTAATGCTTAATAATTAAGGACCAGGGAAGAAAGAACTGGTTTGTAAACTCCCCAGAGCAGCTACTGTTATTGACCAATGACAGTTTTCAACTAGAATGCACCACCTCGCACTAAGCTTTAGTATACTCAGCACGAGTTAGCAGTGTAGGGCCAAAAGAAACTACAGCCATACCCCACTATCTACCAAGGATGCACTCCTCAAACATCTAACATTCAGCAGTTTGACAGAGTAAAGCTACTTTTCCCACAGGAATTAGTGTAATAACAAGGGATATATGCAGGAACTTCAGAGAGAGACCTTAAATACACAGAGATAGTAAGCATGAGGTAAAGCATCACAGAATGGTTAAGACTGAGGGGGATCTCTGGAGATATATGGCCCAACACCCCTGCTCAAGTGGTATCACTTAGAACAGGCTACCCAGGACCACGCTCAGACTAAATGTAAGGAAGAAATCTTTTACAATGAGGGTGGTGAAAACACTGGCACAGGTTACCCTGAGAGGTTGCACATGACCCATCCCTGGAAACATTCAAGGTGAGGTTGGATAGAGCCCTGAGTAACCTGATCTAGTTGAAGATGTCCCTGCTTCTTGCAGGGAGTTTTGGACTAGATCACCTTTAAGGGTCCCTTCCAACCCAAACCATTCTAGGTTCAAACAACTTTTGAATAACTCCAAGCTGGGAGACGACACAACCTCTCTGGGCAACCCATTCCAGTCCTTGGTCATACTCACAGTAAAAAGTGCTTCCTTATATTCAGTTGTGTTTCAGTTTGTGACCATTGCCCCCTGTCAGGCCACTGGGCACCACTGAAAAGAGCCTGGCTCCACCTTCTTTACACTCTCCCCTCAGGTATTTGTACACATTCATTAAGGTCCTCCGAGACTTCTTTTCTCCAGGCTGGCCAGTCCCAGCTCCCTCAGCCTCTTCTCACAAGAGAGATGCACCAGCCCTTTAATTATCTTCAGGCCCTTTGCTGGACTCTTCCCAGTTTGTCCGTGTTTCTCTTACACTGTGGAGCCCAGACCTAGACACAGTACTCCAGGTGTGGCCTCACTAAGCTGAATAAAGGGGAAGGAGCACCTCCCTCAACCTACTGGCAGCATGATGAAGAAGCAGGAGCAAGGTAAGGGTGACTGATTCATCAAATAGACGAGAATGGGATCCAAGTCATCCCATAAAGGAGATGCTGGAATTTCATACTGGATCATGTTACAGAAAATTTAATCACCATCAGATTTCATTGCTATCACTTTTCTTGAGTAATTTAATGGAAAGAGGCAGAAAAGCAAGGCGATGATGACAATAAGCAGTGCACTGATAAGCAACAGAACTCTGAAGTGGTGGATAGATAAAGCAACAGATGCAGCAAGGTGCTGCTGTATTTGGGTAACTAAAATCTATTTTTCTCACAACGATCAGACAGCAGAAACATCACACAGCAAACATTCGAGATCACATGAAGTCTACCTGAAAGTAGCTCAGTGCTCGAACATGTGGCAACAGATCAGCCGTGCTGAAACTCCTGCAAAGAGGAAAGTGTTTCGTGACATTTAAAACCAACTTGCTCCCTCCAGATCTCTCTGTCCTTCACTATATGGTGGTGGCAAACCTGCCGTACACACAAAGCCTTCCTCCTCGGGGAAGTGTTAAGCACACAGCAGCCTCAGCGGCACTCCAAATGCTAATTAATATTATTCCCCCACACTGGCCTTTTAACTGGGGGACGAGGGGAGGGGAAAAACACACACACAAAAAGTATGTTAACACCATTGAAGAGAAAGGAAAGATGAAGGGGGAATAAAGTAAATAAAAAGTGAACTGGGCAGGATGAATCATGAAGAGGTAAAAGAAATATCCCTTAGGGGATAAACAGGCAGAACGCGTGGAAAGCTGCCCTTGCACTAGCACAAAGCAGCTTACAGGAAAGGAGTTAATAGGTTTAAACGCTTTCCCCAGCTCAGCGGGACGAGTGCCGGAGACGTTCGACCAGCGGGCTCCCCGCGGCCGGCGCCCGGAGAGGCGTGGGCGGGAGCGGAGCCGCAGCGCTCCGCGGCGCAGCGCCGGGCGGCACGGCTGGGCCTGCAGCGCCCCCCCGCGGCCGCCGCCGCGCCCCGGGAAACGCTCCCGCCGGGCCCGGGCTCGCGGCGCCGGGAGCTGTCGCGGTCCCTGCGCACAGGGCCAAGACCGGCTCCTTCTATCCAGAGCCGGGGCACCGCTTATCAACGCCACTGGTAATAAAAGACAAACTCCTGCCCGGTGCCTGCTGTCAATTACGGGATCACAGCAGCTGTACTTCTTACTCATCTACTCTGCTGGCTTTTTAATACTTAAAGTAGTTCACTCCGACAGCAGATAAAAGAAATGGATCTAGGTTACACAGACACCAACCTCTGCCTTGGGCATCTTTCAGGGATTTCCTGTTTAGTCTCCTTTATAAGCCACTAAACTTTCCCTTCTCTCAAATCCTGACGGGCTGCCACACGCACCTCAAACCAGCGTTTGCTGTCCTGTACCACTCGCTACCCACACAGAGTACACCTCTGCAATTTACTCATGGACACGACACATTGTAAAATTGCGCCTTTGTTTGTAGGAGGCAATACCCAGTGCCTTTTAGAAACACAACAATCCCCAAAGGGTAGCCTTTAATTTTACTGCAGTATTTATATAGCACAGTGCTTCCCATTTCCCTCCTTTAAGGAAAGGGAGTAAATAAATATGCAGTGCAAGCTAGAAAATGAAGTCACTGTGATGCAACTTGGTGAAATAATAGATTGTGCTAGAAAGACAGAGTCTCTGGAGAGCTTTCCATCCCTTATGCACTCATTACCAGAAGACAAGTAGACACAGTCTCAAGTTCAGATATCCCAGGAAACAAGAGTGCAGGAGTCATGACAACATGGTTTATTTATTTATTGCAAAGCGTGTGATTTAACTAGGAAAGTGCTGTCAGGAGAAACGAGAAATCAGTAGAAAGGCAATAACATGAAGATAGTACTGAATGACAATAGTAAATGAACTTCAGAGATCTATTCTTTCATGGGGGATTTGTAACCATTCCTGCAACTACCTGAGCCTTAAAGTAATTCTGGTTGGTCTATGGTGGTAGACAGCAGCTTTGAAGGAAGACTCCTGTTACCCTGCCCCACTAATACACAGAGCCAGCTAGAAGGTCAGCATAATCCTGATGGCTGTCTTTCAGGAGCAATTTTTCTACTCTTCTCACAAACACCCTCTAGTTCCAGTTGTACTCTCAATATCCCTCTTACTCTGTAACTCTTAATGCTATGAATTTTAAAAGCAAACTTTAAAAGCACATACTGAACTCAGACTTTAGAAGAACTTATCTACTGTACCACTGCTTAACCAAATCAGCTCAACTGCTACAATTCTTTTTCCTCACACAGCACATGCACTTCTCCCAGACCACCCCACAAGTGTCGGAAGTGGAATAATACCGACATTTTTCATCATCATTCTAACCATCAGGGTTGCAGGCAGAAGCAAACTCTTTCAACTACAAAAACCTGCTTTGCAGAAGTATGTAGACACACACAAAAAAAAATGATTACACAATTTAAAGCCATAGTCCAAAATCTAAGACTATTCCTCATAAACTGATAAGATGAGCTGATCTCGTGTTTGACATTCCAGGATATGGTTCTCTAGGCTCAGTTAATCACCAGCTCAGACTTAGCATTACTTACCAAAAAAAAAAGGGGGGGGGGGGAGATATCCAGATTACTGTAAATATATATACACATACACTGGACATAACAGCATCTTCCACAGTTAATTCCTTCTGGCTTTGTAGTGGTTGTAAAAAGAAACCTGCCTTTCACTTACCTCTATATACTGTAATTGCCAACACAGAGTATATGAAATGGTACAAGAAATTACAACTTAATGAGAACTACAACTGAATGCTCAACAAGAAGGGATAAAGCAGCAAATTCCTAAAACCATCTACGTGGTTCATATTTCCCTTAAAGAATGGCTGTCAGGAGAAATGCTGTATCAGCAAGTTACTCTCTTAAAGGGAAAACATAAAACACATTTATGTTCCCCAGAGACATGTCATGGTATTTTAACAGTAAGTTGCTAATAAGAATCTCAGCACTCTCTGGGTTGTTTAAGCTGTCCACAATGATTATGAGTGATTGTGTTTTAGCAGTCACTGAACTGGAGACAAAGCTCAAAACATCTTACCACTGGAGGCAATGTTAGCAGCTTCTATTCAAAAGAAAGCAACACCTATTTTGTTGCATCTATACAATCTCTGCAACATTTACACAGTGGGAAAAATCTGTTCCCTGTGTAAATCCAGGGCATGTCACTCCAAATACGGTTTCTAATTAAAATTGGCATTTTTGAGCCTCCTACTAACTGACAGCATCTCACTGCTGCCTCTTCAGATGGCTAAACTGGCTTCCAAGAGAGATAACAGAAAGAAACAAAATCACTACAATACCTAACTTTGACAAGTCTCTGCTGGGGATAATTTCAATAGCAGGATGTTACAGAGCGCTAAGGAGAGAACAGATGACTACTTAGAAGTCTTCCCTAATGAAGGCTCTAAACATCACAAACAAGACAGTAGAGGAGGCATTTTATTCCTAAGCCTACAGACAGGATGATGAAGCAGGACAATTTTAATCAGAAACCATATTGTTAGCAAGTATACAGAACAATGTCCACACCTCAGCGGGTGCAGCTTTCTTTGAATGCAAAAGAGGGCTTAGAGGCTGCCTAGACCTCTGGCTGAGAGGCTGGCTAAGCTGTCAGCACTTGCAAAGCTTTATCCCTCTCAGGAAATAGGCAGACAGACTCTCAAATTAGATAAATAAGACTTCCTTGGCCAGAACATTTTCCCCAGTTTAATGCAAAGAGTTTATATGGACCACTAGTACTGGTACCTTCAGGAGACTCTTCCAGCAGATGAGGGGGCAATTCTTCACTTCTTGTCTCAGTTTCATCTTCCACCATTTGTGTTTCTAAGCTAGGTCCCTGCAGAACAGAAAGAGAAGGTAAATTGGAGAAAGTTCAGAAAAGAACCACAGAAATTACAGGATTATTTATAATAGTCCAGACAGCAGGGACACAAGGAGCTCGCTTTAGCTCACGAGAAAGAAAGCTGCTGGGAAATTTATTTGCAGTCTAATTACTTATAGGGGGAGGAACCAGGAGGACTCCTCAAGCTAGTAAGCGAAGTCACAATGGTCCAAGTAGACTAAAAACCAGGAACTGAATGGTGAAGCACAATTTCTAAATTACTATTTCTAAAACACAATACAATAAAAAATTCAATCCCTCATTTACCAAGGGTGGCAGTAGATTTGACATCACCTGGAATTTTCATGGAAAAATAACCAAATTTGTCTCACTAAGACTAGATTCTGCAAGATCAGTGGGCTGTTCAATACAGAAGGAGATCAGCACAGGTTATACTAATAGTCCCACACATCATTTTTTTAAAGGAAGGCAACACAAACTGGTTTACAATCTTCTAACCCATCCAGGTCCACTGACTATGTAGATTTTCCCTGCATGTATTTGTGCCTGCACATGTTACATGCTAAACTAATCACTCCTGGGAAAACTACCAGATTATCTTTCATTTGCACTCCCACTTTCTAGCCTTCAAATTCTCAGAAAGAGCCTGCAACACTGCTGGAAAGATGTGAGCCAAGTTATCAGATTTGTAGACTTTGGGAGCATTCACTTGTATTCAGGCTGCTGAACTCACTTTGCACATACAGTATTTTCATTACTTTTGAGGAGATAAAAACATAGTTGCTTTTTCAATTTCAAACCATCAAAGAAAAAACTCACCAACTGTTCTTCCTCCCGCCCCCCCCCCCCCCCTCTTCCTCTTCTTTTTCTTTTAAACACTTACGCTCACCGAACCACACCAGAATAAGCTGACACAACAA
>JANIJG010026095.1:89437-105417 GCA_024611175.1 Megaceryle torquata
AACTTCATTTGAGGAGAAAAAAACCTTTTTGCTTTTTAAATTTCAAACCACCAAAAAAAAAACCCCCCAACCGTTCCTCTTCCCCCCCCCCCCCCCTTTTTTTTTCCTTTCTTAAAAGTAATGGCAGAGTAAACACTAGGCATAGATAGAGCTCCTTAAAAAACAAACTAATCAATTTTCTTCTTCTGCAATGCTAATATAGTCAAAAGTGAAATCAGCAACTTAGCAGTCATTAGGAAACAAGGTTTTTGTGCACTTTGAAAACATGAATGAATTTGTAGTCTGAACTGTCTGAGAATGCGTGTTAATGTATGCAGGTGGAAGCTTACAGAAACTGGCTTAAACTCGGGGACATAACTTGCAAGATTTTACTGTCTGAACTCAGGAAGAAGAAGGGTTCATAGCATTGAAGCTTCAGTATTTATCCTGAATCCAATAATATTTATATAAATGTATATACAAGTACAAAATATTTTTATATTATGTATTTTCCAAACCCTGAAACTGCAAGGTTACTCCCAACGGCACCACGTACTTTGTTTCCTCATTTTGCACATTATAAAGATCAACGCACTTTTAAAATTTCTTCATTTGCACATTTTCATCCATTCCCTATTTATTCTACAAAATGAACATGAAAACAAGAAGTACCACCACATCATTTTCAAGAGTCTGATAGCAGGGACAAACAGACCACCCAGATGAAGTATACAATTCTATCATGCTAGTGTCACTGTTGCAACCTTGATTTCTGCGACCCATGACTACACAAGCTTTACCTAAGCTAGTTACCTAGTTCTCCTCATTTAAAAATACCTGGTAGCAATACCACCCAGCTTTGGTCAACAGAACATTAAGTCATGCCTTGTAGGAGCTACCATGGAAAGGAGGAAACAGGAGTATTTTTACCAGAGTACAGATGAGAAAGTAGTATGATTCTCGACTTAGTGCAATTAAAGAGTGAAACCCAGGAGTCAGCTATCATCAACACAGAGGTCTAATCATCTCCCTGCTTCACCTGAATAATGCCATCTAGATTTTAAGAATGTGTAAACAATTTTAAATAGGAGCAGTGAATTCAATATAGTGTATGTATTTGAATAAGTTTCTACATCAACCACAAGCAAGATTTATATATATTAGTTTCCTATCCATTAACACTAGAGAGAGAGAAAGAAGACAAGGCTACATTAATATGAAAATAAGTGTTCTCATTTGGTATATGTAAGATGTAGACACATAGAACATGAGGTGCCAGTATTTGCAAGATTTCTGAACCACAACAGTAAGAACTCCTAAAAATTGCCTTGAATCTGAATCCTTTACCTGTATTTCCAATTTGCAACACCAAAATTAATTAAAAAAAAGTAGCAGAACTTTCTGCACAAGGTAAATTTAAGTCCTTAGGGAGCTTATAGTTAGTATGGAAACAATCTGATTTCCAGGGACTAAGGAAAAGCCAGTAAGAAAAACATTATTTTTCCTTCTTCAAAATAGTCAGAATTCTCACTTTGCTGGAATGAGAGGAACCTGCTCAGTGGCTTCTCCCAACAACAATCCATGACAGAGATGTTCCTTTGGTTTACAGTTGTAGTCATCTACATAAGTACAAAGAGGATGCAAAATGCTATCAGAAGTGAGCGGTGGCATTATGTTTTTTTTTTATTCCTTATGCATGAACTACTACACAAACAATACAACTCTCCAGTACAGTGGTTATCACTGACAATATCTGAAAAATTGAACATATACTCTGAAATAAAGGTTTATCTTAGTTGAAGGTCAACCTTAGCCGTAAGCTAGCATTAACAATTCCAGGCACAAGGAAAACAGAGCACACTAGAGACCACTATGAAGTCCACAGTTGAGATGCTGTTTGTCATCACCTGCTTCCCTCTAATTTGGAACATTTGCAACTGGAATGCCATGAAAGAAAATAAAAAACCAAAGATTACTACTTCTGCAGAAGATTCTTAATACCTAACAAAAATGTCCAGAATTTTTGAAGATTTTTTTTTCACTACTCGAAAACAATTAATCACAACAGCACATTTTGAACTGTATTTGGTATGCATTTCCTGTATCTTTTAAGATAATCTTCACCCAAAATCATTAAAAAAAAAGGTAAATCGTTTTTCTTCAGTTTGGAAATTTAATGTTAAAAACCAAAAATGCAGTCTAGACTGAAGCATGGCATGGCAAGTAATCACAAATTTAACTTTTCCAGTAAGTGTTTTGCAAGAAAATTCAAAATCATATTACCTAGATCCTAAATGAAGTTAGAAATGTTTTCTGTAGAATAACTCAAGTTCTTAACTCGATGGTATCTTATCACTATATATAATCACCTATAATATAGCGAGCTTTTAGGAGAAGCAGTCTGGTAAACATCTGTTTATCAGAGTTCAGCATATCAGTTTAATTACCGAGACCAGCGAATAAGTTCGAGCGGTGTTTGTATTGAATTTCATTAAGTTATTAAAATGTAAGCCAGTTAACAGTAGATGAGAACCTAGGTTCTCATGTCCATACCTAGAAGCAACACTTAAGGCTCAAACACTGACAGTTGTTAGCAACAAGATTACAAAGTCTCTTTACAATGGCTTTGTATCTTCTATAGCACATCCACTGCTTTTTTAGTTGTATCTGATGAGTTCAATTCACCAGGTCTGCTGCAAGCTTGGCAATCAATACTTAAGACTCTCTGCAGTTCTGGCAGTACAGTAATCTACAGCAATCAAAAATTGCAGGAAACTGTCTTCTAAGAAGATATAACTAAGTTGTAGTTAAACCTGTTGGTCTCACTTTTTTTTTTTTTACACTACTATTCATCAATAGTAGTATCAGTTACACTTGGGTTTCTTCATTCTTGAGGATCCTTGACAGACAAATAGGGTAATGGGATGCACACCATTGTGTAAGTTATTGGCTTGCAGATAAGCAGATATGCAGTGTCCAGCAATTCTACCGTGATCCTCTTGAGCTGCAGCCATGGCAGAAGTAACACCCACAGATGTTGCTTTTTCTCTGATGCTCCCTCTAGGAGCATCCAGGATGCGGGAAGACATACCAGCAGTTCAGAACCATCGGGTTATTAACTGTACAATATTATTTCAATTACTTAAGGTTTGTATAGGCTTTTTCATTGAGAATGTGGTTCCACTCCTCACTAGAGCCCCTGGAAAAGCACAGATTTAGATAAGTATTATTACTCCAGGAACAGTTGGGTTATGGCACAGAGCCTAGGAACATCTAAGAAAAACATCTTGGCTCTACAAATATGGTCCCTGCTCTCACAAGCATGCACACCATACAATTCCTTTCAGCAACTGATGCGTTTGACTATGAGCACTATTAAGATTTAATGGCAATTTTTGTATGTCATATTTTAAAACAAGATCTAAACTGACCAGAAACAAGTCAGGTCAAGCAGAGGCAATACCCACCCTTTCAAACTGAAGTTGTAGTATAGTATCAACTGTAGTTGATAGAATGTATCATTTCCAAGGTAGCTCACTCTGTCCCTCCTGACAGTTTCTATGAACTACACAGAAGGTGAAAAAGCTTTGTATAAACACACCAAACGCTAAAGTTTAAGAGAAAAAACCTACAAGAATTCTCACAGAAACTGCCTGAGGAACATATTACCCTATTTTCTGACCACAACAGATGACTACTGACCCTACAGGGCAGTTTAACCCAATGTGGGCTGCTGTGACCCAGTAAATGAGTGTTTGTTTGCAGTCTTACACTGTGTTTCATAGAAGGCTATGCATTTATGGATGGAGAAGAGTACCAGTACCAAACTAAACAAGTGTGACAAATCACCTACAGGCATCTCAGACTACACCTCATGCTTTTCCAGGGGGTACAGGTGTTTGGCAGCAGGGTAGTTTGAGAATAATTCCATCCAGAACTTCAGTGATAGATTTGTATTTTCAGTATATTTAAAGACTGAATATTTTACACGTGCTGTGATAAATCCATGCACGACAGAAGGAAGGCTCCTATCCAGTCAGGGTCAGTATTTTCCACGAGGTGCCAAGTTATGTTTATGACACTGAGACTAAGAGCTGCATTTATCACCACACTTATATTAACAAGTGATTTCAGCATGGTCCATAATAAAACCAGCCTATATCATCTCAGTAAACTATTAAGTACTTAAAAATCCATATAGTTCAGGAACAATCCCACCATCCACCAGGCAACCATTATCAGCCCATTCTGCATGCAAGTCAACAGCAACGTGAGACTGTCACTGCAAATACCCCAACTGGTAAGCCAACACTGCAAACAGCTAAGATTTCTAAGAAGTCCATACAGACCATCTTGAAATGAACAAACCAAAACTACCCTGCACCACCATCACCACTGCTTTTAGGCCTTTGTGTACGTACATTAATTACAATAAAGAACCTTAAACCGTAGAGTCGGTCAACTGACTGTTCACTGAGCCAGGATTACACTAATGAATAGCAAAAAGTAAAACCCCAAAACAATGGCCAAAAGGGTGATAGGAGGTGGGGTAGGGAAGGTGAGATAACTAAAGGAGGTGGTGAGATAACTAAAGGAGGTATCCTGTAAAAAATTATTACTGAAATTCAATGAGTTTGAGGCAAATAACTTAAAATTTACCCTAGTTTATGACTACTAATGGAAAGACACTTTACTGCTGTTCACAACCAAAGAGAAGCACGTAATTCCAACTTCAGTAACTAGAAACACAGTATTCTTAAAATTAAAAAGGAAAATAAATTAAAAATATAAACCAAACTCACACCACAAAAAAAATCCTCCACAAAAAAAAAAAAACCCGCAATAAATCGAATGCTATTCTCCATAATACTGAGTTAATAATTATTTTCCCCTTGCAGAAGAGAAGCTGGAGGAATGTAAAGCCCATAGTCATGACTTTAGCAGCAGCTTCGTGTCTCAGTTCTGAGACTCCCCCTTGGAAATTACTCTAAAATCTGCAGCTTTAGCTACTACTTTCCCTTGGCATTTCAGGTGAAAATGGTATTTACTACCTGATCTAAATCTACGTCTTCATATTTCCATTCTTGCTCCTGAAGACTTTACGCCAGTTTTTCCTTTCTGACATTCATTTCTATTCTGGACTTGAGCCTAGAGTCTCACTTATGTCACTGCTCAAAACTGCCTCATTCCTCATAAAGCTTCTCCTTAAGAGCCCAGAAGCTTACTACATTCTATGCAAATCTTCAACCGCCAGCCTAAATCACATGTCCTCCATCCTGCCTAACACTGACTTTCAGACCTGGTATCCTATGTAGGCACAATTCCAATAAAGCAATTTGGCAGAGGAAAATTAGTGTCAGCACAGGCTTCACCCCTCCATATCTGTGATTTCAGTCGTAAGCTTTCCCAGCACAGGTCCAACAGCTCTTTTTATATAGCATCAAATGCATCTCAACTGATAACTACAAAGGATAGACACACCCCTAAAGAATTAAAAGACTCAGTGGGTCTGGGGAAAGAAACAATTGAAGTAATCCCCATATATAGGACAGTTTAAGTGCTTTCAGAATCTACAATATTTTTTTAAGTATCTTAGTGAAAGCACTGACTATTTTTGCATTGTTTAAAGAAAGTTTATTGCATACCCACAAATCTAAA
This sequence comes from Megaceryle torquata, assembly GCA_024611175.1. Lineage (NCBI taxonomy): Eukaryota > Metazoa > Chordata > Aves > Coraciiformes > Cerylidae > Megaceryle > Megaceryle torquata. Next base: position 95,075 of record JANIJG010026095.1, read on the forward strand.
CCCCACAGTTTCCTGCACATTTGCATACTTTTGCCCCTTCCTAAAATGAGAAAAACCCCAGCTCTTCTCATTCCAGATTCACTTCCTCCACGTGGGTGAGAGATGATATATATACCGTGACTGGGCTGAACATGTGCAGACGCCAAAGAGCTTGCCAGATCCAGTAATAATGACGCTGACCTTCATCAGACTTTCCTACAATGACATCATTAATGACAGTGTTAATTTGGGATCTCTCCTCTATCCAATCACTGTTATGAAGTTCCTCAGAACTTCTCTTTGACACTTCATATTTAATCAAATTAAATTATTCTGTCTTCCATATCTGAAAGTAGCTTCTGGCTCTGAATGTCCTTTCTGCTTCTACATGAAACCTCAAAACCTACGGAAAAAAAAAAGGGTTTGGATGTTAAGTTAAAAAAAAAAATTAAACAAGCAGACACTGGGCCAGTAGTTCTACCTTTTCCAGGAAGCTGAGGGTCTACAGGTACTTAACATCAGCTGAAGCACTTAACTATCCAACCATCTCCTTATGCACTAATGCTCAGAGAATCACACTCCCAACATTTGAAACTATCACTGTACCTTTGTTCAGCAGGTATCTGTTGAATCAACAGCTTCTAATTCAGCAATGAATTTTCAGCATATTGGGGAATTAAGACTTTAATTTAAAATATTCTAAATATAATAGGAACGTTCCACCAAATCTGCCATTGCTATTGATTGCACACCTCCACCGTAGGTGTTTCCAAAGTTGGCTAGATTTTTCCTGCAGAGGGAAAAAAAATTGATCTGCAACTATAAACATGTTTTTTTCACTTTCCTGTAGGTTTAGGAAAGCCTCTTGATGGATGTTTTGCTTTTAATTTTGCAAAACAAGGTTCGCTTATAATGAGTGCTTCTGTGCCAGGTTTCAGCCCAAGGGGAATTTGAGTTGCAGTTATAAATCCCCTAGAACACTCAAGGAAAGTACAGAAATAGAAATGCTGAGGGATGACAGTAGTGTAAAATTATAGTACTTTGAACAAAGTATGCTGTAAGAGAGCTAGAAAAGTTGCTTAGATGACTTGCTCTCGTCTGCATTTGGACAAACACATTAGGAAGGCTATGATTTTAACAATACTTAATTTTGTCTTGACAGCAGGACTAAAGGAAAGAGGCAACAAGAGAAAGGTTTAATGCTGCAAATTTCAAATCAAGATTGATTTCTGCTGTCCTCAGCAGAAAAGTCAAATCCTATTTCTACAGCAATAAAACAACTCTGTACTACAAGTAGTCCTAATTAGGGTTTACATGGCATAAATAACTTTCAACGGGACTAATGACACCACAATACATTCTCCACTCAGCAAGTCAGTGAACAATCTGGTTTACACTTTTTCACTTTTAAATTCACATTTTATATGGGGCGGATAACACAGAAAAAACACTCCAGTCTGCTCAGTGGTAGTTCAGATAGTTCTGTATTTTTGAACTAATTATTGTATTGATCTTGCCTTGATTGACCATTTATTTTCCATCTGAATTTTACTTACTAAATCAACGTTAGCACAGAAGGAAAGTAAGAAGCTAATCAAACAAACCACACTCAATTTGGTCATCTACTGACTTGGCCCAAAGAGAACACTCCTCACACCAAGCAGGTTAACCAGTGTAATTATTAGAAGTACACCATGCAGAAGTGTAAAGGCTGAAAATTACCCTGCAAGAGGCTGCATAATTTGCTGTCGATTCTAATTCAAACTATTGCCTCCACAAGGAAGGGTATGCCTTGTCCAGAACACTGTTTCTATTCAAACACTGACTGTCCTGAATTGCATTTGGTTGGAAAAAGAGAAGTTTCATGAAGGCAAAGTGCCACTGCAGAGCATAACTTGAACATCAGGAATTGTTAAAGCTGGGGGAATGCTAATACATAGGAAAAATTCCCTACAGAAACACCTAAAGGTTCTGAAACAGAGAGGAGTATGACAACACACAATCATGTGGGACCAAAGCTTGACCCTGCATTGCAGCAAAGCAATCTGAAAGCAATTAAATAATTACCAATAACAGTATCTCAAAAATATCAATTAGCTTATACTGATAACTGACCATTCACTGATTTAGGTCATTTCAGTGGGAAGAAGCCTACGTGCTGTCAGTCATTTAGTATTTCTCAGCAAAGACTTCAGGGAAATAAAAATCCACTCATCAGCTGAGCTGGTGAACAAAAGGCAAGCAATAGTAAGACTTAATGACCTTCAGTTTTATTGCACTTTCTATATAGCTACAATGAGCAAATGTAGTATAAATGTATTTTCTCCAACCCGGTCCTTGACTAGTGGGTTTAACAATTAATGCCAGTTTTACTCAGACTAAAGAAATGAGACAAGGCACTCTACAGAAAGACTGTTTTCCATTTTCCTAATGAGATGTGTGAAAACCACTCCAGAAAGCTGCAGACAATACAAAAAAAGTCTTAAATAAAAATGAGAAATCCGTTGCTTAATAATATAGGCCTGTACAACAGAGGTCATTAAGATTTTCTTAATCATGCTAGAGACTTAAAAAGCAGTACCCTTTCCATTATCCTCAGTAGGGTCACAATTTAATAAAAAGACAACCACCCAAAAAACCACATTCATGGAAGGATGCATGAAAAAGTATTCTGATACAGTGGGTTCGTCCAGACAACTTGAATAACCTGACTTCCATGCATTTACTTCCTTAAATGTGCATAGCTACCATTTTAGCTTTAATGAGTTGAAGTTTAACTATTTTTTTTCAAGGGCTCTTACAGCTAAAACATAGTCATTTCTACAACAAACATGAATTCCAAGTACATAAGCATGTACTCAACTTGAAAAATATGAGCATTCCCCCCCAAAAGTGATTTGCAAGAAGCATCACTGGAACAGTTTGAAACACAAGTCATCTTGCAATTTTTAATTTTTTTTTAATTAAACAAAAGTAACAGTAATGCTGCAAATCCATCTGAAGTTAAGAAGCTGTTCCAAAAGCAATCACTTTAAACACAGTAACAGAATCACAGAACTGTAGGGGTTGGAACAGACCTCTGGAGATCATCTGTGCAACCTCCCTGCCCCAGCTAAATGCTAGAAACTGAGGTTAAATATATTTTATTCAATCCAGAACTTACTTCTGTTTCCTTATTTCATTAAGAATTTCAAAATGCATTTCCTGCAAAACGCCAAACACACCTGAATTAGCTGAGACTGTAATACGATGTATTTATCACACATTTTATTTTCTTGATGGCTAGGTAGTTAGGTATTCCCTTCCTTACAAACAAACTCTGAACTCAGATGAGAGTTCTTTTAGATCAGTGTTGCTTGTTCTGTGCATTTATTGTTGCAGTGCTTTAAAGGAGAAACATTTCAGATAAATTATTTACTTATTCTACAGAACAAACCCTAACATCTTCTGGTGCTATCAAACTCTCCAATTCCACACCTAGCCCATATGCCTTAAACTTGACAGCCAGAAGCACTGCCCAAAGTAATGTCCCTTTTATATCAGGCTTCATAGAGATCCCTGTCTTTCATAGACATCACTCACTTTCTTCCAAACGCACTGTGAGAAGTGTAAGATCACAACTTGCTGCATACAGGACTCCAACCAGAGTTACCTCACCCAGCAACTGAACAGCCATCAGACATTGAAAACACTTGATCATTATGAACACAAGCAACACAATTTAAAAGTAAAAAAAAAATCTGAAAGTAATAGCTTTAAGTAACAGCTACCTTTTACTTTTGAAAACCTGCAAGGTGCACAGGCTCTCCCTTCAATATTATTTTTTAGATTGAAAGGAAGCGCAAGAATTGCACTAGGTCTTCAGCAGCTCTGCAGAAGTGTTAAAATCGGAAATTCAGCTGAAACATGGGGAAAGGAAATCCACCAGAAAGTGCGTAAGGAAGTTGACCACTAAAGGAAAACAGATGTGACCAATCATAGGCAAATATTTAAGCCAGAATTATCTACAGAATATCCAGTCCATGCTCCCTTTTACTCCATCACATTCACTCAGCTCCTGATTTCTAGAACAAATTTGGGACTACAAACTAGAGGAAAAAAAAATTACCATATACTCCACAGAAAGTAATACCTGTCGTCTCTTCTTTTTATAAGCTGTTACATGCTCAAGTACTTTTCATTTCAACTGTCAAGAACCCTGCTAAACAGGATCAGAGAAATGGGGGGGGGAAGAAAACTAAATTTAAAAGTTACACAGACATCAAGTTTTGACAGGCCAATCCACGACACCTTTCTGGAACAGAGCTGTCTGTAAATACAAGCAAGAGAAGTATTTACTGAGGCTTTCTGTAACTTTTGATGCTTCATCTTCAAAATACCTACCTTTATCTGATCTGTAGGATTCATCTGCCAACATCGAGTAACAGAGGCAGTCAGAAAAACATGACCACTATAGGAAATAAGTTCACATTCATTCTCTTGAATGTAGCTATAAGTTTCGCAAAGGAAAAATGTCACATTTATGACACCTGTCTTATCTCCAAATACATAACTTAAATGTGAGCACCTGCCAAAGCACCACAAGCTTCTCATTCTACTTTGAGGAATCACTTCAATTCAATAAAAAGGGGAGCAGCTATTTAACCGAAATGACATCTTGAGCTTGCTTTCCTAAACAAGAACTTCAATATAACCTGACACTCTCAATGCCTTTCATTCTTCTGATTTTGGATTTAAGCTAGAGCAGTGAAAGGACCATTGTTAGAAGCAGTCACTGCAGCAGCAGCTGTACTGAGTAGCCATCAAGGACTATCCTAATGCCCCAGTTCATTCACCACTTGAAGGTAAGGCGTGAAGAGGCCACAAGCACATTCTCCAGTGCTGCCTAAGACTTGAGAAATCTAGCATTTAGCCACAACAGAATTAGAGTGGAAATGTACTGTATCATGGGACAATAACTGGTGGCTGACAGTATGATGGATGGGTGGGGATTTGGCCATCTCCCCTTCCCTTACAAATAAAACCAGCCTTCCCACCTGACAGACCTGTTACGTGGGCTCCTAATGCAGCCTCTAAAGGTGTATTTCCTCACCATCAAGAGGATCTGCCCATGAAGGAAGCAAACACTCTTGCTGTATTCAAAACTTATCAGTTATTTATTCCTGCATATAGGAATGGGCCACTTTCAAGCTGCTTGCCATTCATTCCTGTCCTATAGTGCAGGAAATAGGGGCTTGAATCAGTTTTATATTTTGCATAGCCAAAAAGAGCCCAGAAATACCATCTTTCAGCACTGACATTGCTTGACAGAGATGGGAACAGAAGCAAAGTACATGTAGAGACAATCTTGAACCCAATTCAGCTTCAACACCTCAAGCTTTAGAGCTGCACTTTGCCATGCTACTTTATTTGGTTCTACCCATTTAATAGGATACTTAGGTTATTTGATTGACTTAAAATACATCCAGCTTCAGTTTCCTCAGCAACAGACATTAGCGATGGATCCCAAAAGGATTGCCTCCACAGCAGAACTCCCCTGATGTTACCACTTACTTCCCTTCACCTGCTTCTTCCCTCCTGTAAGCAGGCAGAACATCTTTATAAACATTAGCATTAATCTGTCTTACTGACAGCTCTGCCCTCTCAGCAACCTGCTAACCAGCATCAGCAAGAAAGGCTCAAAACCAATACTACTAAAAATTCACAAATTCAAATGTATTTCCCAAGACATAACAGCAAGTAGGGGAGAAATAGGTAAGATGATGACATTTCAAAAAGCTTGGTTCTGATGTAGTCCCTGCAATATTTGTTTTAAAGTCACACTGAACTATTTATGAGCACATCCAATAAAAGAGATTCAGAGCCAGCTCTCACACCTCACAGACACACCTCCCTCCCCCTCATTTCTCCTTTCCTCCCCATCTTAAGGGATTAAAAACAAACAAAACCAAAACAAACACCCAAGCTGTAAACACTTTGATGTACCCCATTTGTTAATAAAATATGTAATTATACCCGCCCCTGGTTTAAGACTTTTATTCATGCACCTGCAGTGATCTTACATAGAGGAAACTGCTAGAACAAAAGGTGGCACATATGAAAAAGATACAGTGAAAGAAATTACACCATCAAGAAAGAAATCTGTGAACCCTTGTATACTGAAAACCTCCACAAAGTGCTTCGATCTCATAAATGACTGGTGAAAAAGAAATACTCTCCCCCCAAACACACACATTTTCCTTGCAATCAGAACATGACTGCATTCACATCTTGCCGTATTTTCAGTAAGCCTGTCTAAAACAGCCACAAACTTCCCCCACTCTAGTGGGGCAAAAGAGGAATTCAGCAGATACAGTGGACTCAGTAAGAATAATCAGCTGTTTACTCTGTATGCAGTGAAACAGAAGCTGAAGGAAGTCTTTCCAGTTTTGGCCTCAAGCTAGATGCTCAGCCAGCACTCAGGTTTTTGTTTTGCAGTGTAAGTCAACAACTCACCCAGAGCCATAGCACTGTTTACCAAAAACAGCCTCATATATACTTTTTGTTATCCCATACTATTTGAACTAAAAGGATTTGGAGGGAAGGAAAGAAAAAAAAAACCAAACACTTATCTTTCCCATCAGGCTTTGAAAAAATGCAAAAAAAAATAAACCCCACAACAAAAAAACAACACTGCATAGAAGGAAACATTCTTTTTCTACATATTTATTTCACATACTCAGAAACTGTCCGTTTTCTTTCAACTGTCAGATGTGCAGATGCTGATTTTTGAGAGCCCCTGTACACTGAGATGACTGTTAACTGGAGTGACTAAGACATGTGCACTGCCCGCATCTCAAAACCTGCACAAGCTGAGAAATTCCAGCACGTACTTATTTGACTCAGGGGCTTGGAGAGAAGCCTGAGCCAAATTCCTCTCTCAGAATATAGGTATAGATCATAGCTACACACAGTTTCTGCTTTGAAGAGCTTACAATCCAGCTGATCAGTAATTTTTTTCACTGCTAGGCAAATTCAGTTGTCAGGGAACGCCTGGTGTGCCTCGTGTTTCAGACCGATTGACCAGAGGGAACCATTTCCAAAGACATACACCTGCAAATTGGAGACACGACAGAACACAACAGGCAGGAAAACAGTACAGCAGCACTGCCGACTCCTACCCAACACCTCTAAGAACCAACATCTCAACCAAGAGCTAGTGTATAGTATACTACTTTTACAGCCCAGCCTGCCCCGCCGTCCGCCTCTCCCTCGTCCGCCGCCTCGGGTTAGCTCGTTTTTAGCCTAATTGTTTTTCCACAGCGACCTAAGGAGGGCGACGATCTCTTCCGTGGTCGGGGAAAGGCCTGCGAGAAAAGCAGCAGAGGTGAACGTCGGGGCGACTGCCGGTAGCAGCCCAAAAGCACGAAACGCCGCGGCTGCCAGTGGGTAAAGGCAGCTAGGCGGCAGACGGCAGAGCTGCGGGCAGGAGCCCGCCCAAAGTAGGATGGCTGCTCCACAGTGACACGAGTCCCGAGGGGGAGCGGGCGCCAACAGCCTACCCTGGCTCCCCCGCTGTTCCCCTCCAGCACCGCGGGGAACGATCCGGGTTTTCGCCACTAATGGAGAAAGGGGGGAAATCCTTCTCGGGAGACGGTTCCAAGAAGCGGCCCTGCATCCCCCGCGAAGTTAGAAGCTTCTGGAAGTTGTACTTCGTTACGAGTACCGCCTCGGGCTCGGGCTCGGGCTCGGGCCCGTCACACGGCCCAGCTCCTACCCCTCGACCCCCCCACCGCCCCAGCCTCTGCTACCGGGAGCCGCCACGGCCTGGGGGGAGCTCCCGCCCCAATCACAGCCGCCAGCATCACCTTCATGCCGTGTGTCCCGGAGCACCGCCCGGCGGGGATAGAGGAAGGACGGGCGGCCGTCAGCTGCGTCCCCGTCTCCCCCAGTACTGGGTCTCCGGCTCCTCCTGCCCGATGTAAACACTCAGCGGCGGGAGGGGGAGGGGAGGGCAGCGCCATGGCAACCCCGGCCGGAAGAGGAAGCGCAGGGGCAGGGGTCGCCATGTTGGGTGGGGGTGCTGCCGCCGTGCACTGGCGGCCCATTTGTCCTCTCCGCTGTAAATCCTAGCTCTGAACACCCATCTCGCCGGGGGAGGCAGCCACGGAAGCTTGCCTGTGGCTTTCGGTAATGCTCCGAGAGATTCACAGCCGAGAAGTATCGACCAAGACAGTCTTCTGGGCATCCTTCACCAAGAAGCCCAGCAGCTGTGCTCGTGAAAAACACTTCCTAACATTTGATGTTAAAAGTGCTTTACAAGCTGTAACATATTCACCACCTCAAGTTTCCATAGTACACCTGATGGGAATGCAGTGAGGGGGGATGAATTGACCCAACCATCATCAAACTAAAGAAGTTGTGTTTGGCCAAGATGAGGAGCTTGTTCGCTGGGCTCGGCTGTTGCTGTGTGCATGCCATCGTTGAATTGATTCTATCAAGAGCTAAGTTATGAGGAAGAATTGGGGTTTTCTAATCCTCTTCTTGCATTCTATTATGCCAGTATAGCATGTCTCTAGCCTGCAGGATGGGCTGTGCCTGCTGCTGCTTTCACATGAGGGTGAACTATTTGGTGACAAAGATAAACAAGAATCTGGAAATTGTAGTGTTCTTTCTCATGTATTGGTTTAGAAGTATCATTGGGTGCAATCACACACATGGATAGAAGGGCATTCCTGCTAGTGAATGATTTGATGCAGTGCGTGAAGCCAGACAAAGCAAATTAAAGAGAAGAGTGATTTGAAGTAATTTCTGGAATTGGGAGATAAAACAACATTAAGCAAATCATCATGATGAGAGTTGAGCCTTCTCTGATTTACCAATATTCCACAGGTGAATATTGCATTTATATGTTACGTAGAGAACTTGACAAGGGGTTGAATCCAGAAGAGGAAAGATTGCTTTGGTTCCCTTTCTTTACCCCTTGAATGAGAAACTTTGCAATTTCTTCTGTATAGAATATGCCCTGGCAGGCGTGTATGTCTTCTAAATCATTCTTCAGAACATAGGAACCTATTTAGTCAGAAACCATAAAAGGAAAAATGTGCTAGCTTAAAGGCTAGAAATGCCTTCTCATTGCACAGTGGAGGGAAAGCAGGTGGGGGGGGGGGGTTACTTCATACACTCTTTTCTAATCTGCAGAACCTCCTTTTAGAGTAGAGGTGGAGTGGTACCCTAAGATTAGGGGGTTTTTTTCAGTTAAATAGGAAATTTGAAAGACACCAAACAAATTGATAGTCTTGCTCCACATGGGCTGACAACTACAGAGACCCCTTACCTTGGCTTCTCATAACACAGCCATGCCTTAAATAACTTTCTGGATCACCTCTTAGAGGAAACACCCTGCAACTCTTTCCTGGCACAGATGCTTATAGCAAAATTTCCATTTTTTTCTGCGCACATACACATGTGAATCTTCTCAGAAGATCAGTAGTGGAAGCCAGTGAATTCATGGAATGTTTCACAGACCACACTAATTTCTACAGACATGCACATATATTTGTGTGTGCATATACAAGCACACCTACTATATGTGTGAGATATCACCCTATTTATTATATATATAATACTAACTGTAATAACCAAAATATAAATCCTCTCGACACACTATTACAACATATATGTCAAATAATCTTGTCAATAGTAGTAGTAGAATTAGCTCATATTAGATTTTTAATTGCATAATAGAAATCTGTATTTACACTCTAGTCAGGTGGTGAGTAGAAAGAAGTTCATATTTTGATTGTTTTGTTTAACATGTAAATTACAACACGATTCCCAATGAAAGAATATTGCCCAAATTTTAAAGGGTTAGAGAGTCAACCATCTTTTCCTTCATCAAGGTAACATGAATCATTCTGATGAAGTTCAAAATAGTACAGCTTTCTACATTTAAAATTAAAAATTTCAGATGAACATAACATGGTTTGACAGGAAGCTCCTAAGTCCCTAAAGTAAATATGTGCAATCTTTTAAACAAGTAAACGTTACGTTGTCATGTTTGTGATGGATATAGAACATTCAAAGGACATTCCATCTGAAAAAAAATCAGAATGTTCTGGATAATAGACAGAGCTACTGGGGGGGGGGGGGGGGGGGGGTGGAGGGGGTGGGGGGGGGGGGTAGGGGGGGGAGGGGGGTCGGGGAGGGGAGCAGAGGAGTGAAGAGGGTCTGGGAGGGGGGCAGAGGGGTGAAGAGGGTCTGGGAGGGGAGCAGAGGGGTGAAGAGGGCCTGGGAGGGGGGCAGAGGGATGAAGAGGGTCTGGGACGGGGGCAGCGGGGTGCAGAGGGACGTGAGGGGGGACTGAAGAGTGAGGACGTGACGGG
>JANIJG010026096.1:0-14767 GCA_024611175.1 Megaceryle torquata
ACTGTCCTTAACAGAAAGATATACAGTAAAAGCTACACAAAATGTAAAGCAAGTTTTCTTTCTGTAGCCTTCCAAGGTAACAGTCATAATCCTGTCTACTGAATTTCAGTATTGTTTCAATAAAGGAATAGAAAGAACCTGGGTTTGGATCAGACAGAACTTTGTTATACCAAGAGAAATATTGCATGCCATCAAATGTCAATTTATATTCTGTTAGAAAAAGGTGCATGTAAAGAATTGGTTGTGCCACCTTCATCAGTAATGTAAATGTTTCCACTGATGGACCCAGACCAGGCAGCATGGGAATTAAATATGCCAGGTGTCATTTGTTCACTAGGGTAAGAACTGCCTCTTTGCTGAAAACTTGCATAATGATTTCACATCGTGGTCTGACATAGGTCATTGTCTGACATCATTGTTCATTATTTGGTTTGCCTACTTAGAACAAAATACTTCTTGACTGCTTTTAAGGTTGCGGAGCAGAGCTTTCTTTTCCAAGTGCTTCTAATACGGTTGTGCTAAGCCAGAGAAGTGAGAAGGCCTGTAGCTTGCTTTATCTTTACAGTAGGTCAACACATCTTCAACTGAGACATGCTTCTGGGCAAGGGTACACAGAGACCTATGTGTGGGAGGGGGAGTAGAGATACAAGTTGGGGCTGTGTTATGTCACTGTCACTCTGGATTCCAGAAAGGTACTTTGGGTTCAGCAGGCTCAGGTCCGGACTGCAGCCTGCCCATCCTGCAAGTTGGGTCTGAAGTAAAAGGGGGCAGATGTCAAAAGAGCAACAGATGGTACCAGGAAGGAATTTAAGAAAGCAATTGTACAATGTTGGTTATTATGGCAGTGTATACTGGGGACTTAACCAATGTATACTGGGGACTTAACCAGCCCATGGAGGCTTTTAGATGTTGATTTATCTACTCTTAATTTTTATGCATAAGACCACATAGTGTTATTTAGAATATGCTTGTAGGAAAATTGTGGCATGTAAGTGTCTGGTCTCCTATTGCGATTTTGGAGGGGGCATCTTGGCAAAGTTGAGTTGTTACTCTAGGAGCCACAGCTAGAGCACATTTTCCTTTATCTATCAGAAGAAAGACCAAAATATGTTTTAAAAAATATGTCTAGTGATTATGTAAAAAAACCCCTACTTAAACTTGTCTTGAAGCTGGTGGGTGCATGTACTTCATGCAGTGATTATTTTCTTATGAGTCACTCCTAATTCTCAGTGAATACCTGGCTGTTCATTCCCTCTCTCTTTTTTCTTTAAACATCAAAGTTAACACCACCCTGTCTACTTGCTGGTGTGGATTCTAAATAAGGCTTTTAGTTGCACTGGAATTGGTTTCAGGCCTGTTGAAGAATTTTACCTCTGGCAGTGTCAGAGGTACTACTGCTGTGATTAAGTAGCATAAGAAGTTAGTGATCTTGGCTAAAACAATGTAAAAAGTTTCACATAAAATCACACTGGCTGTAGTGATTCACATTAGTTCTGCTGTCTTTTCTGTGCCATCATCTCTAGCTGCAAGACAGACTTTAAAATAACTCACTGAAGTTACTTGCTTGAAAGTCTTTGGTTTGTTCTGAGAAACTGTTGCTAGGTGTTAAAAATGAGGAGCCACCACTGACAATAATGATTGCTAAATTTGCATCTTTGTGTGCTATGTGGTAATCCAGGCAAGAGCAATGAGCAGATTTATAAATGCACGTGGCATGGTTTTAATGCAACTCTAATCATACACTTACTTTTCTCATAATTCACTTGGATTCAGTGGTATTAGTCCTGGGGTTCCACAGCTTGAAAACAATTTACTTGAAAACTTAATACTGTTCACACTAGGTGTTTTTCTTAATAAATCCTATTGTCTCAACACAAATAATTGAAAGTTACACATACTGGTGCACTTGATGAAAAAAAAAATCAGTTGCAATGAATTTTAAATACCTATGCCTTTGTCTTTCAAGCATAAAAGATCAAATCTTCTTTTGCAGCTTAAAGTCAGTGAAGAAAACCCTGTGTACACTAGATTTAATGCTTCATTGTCTTTGATTTCAGTTAAATGGGAATTTTCAGGTAAATTGTTTACTTTCCCAAACTTTTGTGAAAATCCTATCCATAATTCTTAGTTATAAAAAGAAAACATTTACTGATAGGGACAGTGTTCCAAAGAACATTATAAACGAGGCAAGTCAAGTATCACTGCTTCCTTGAAAACAGGGATTAGATGAAAGAACAAGTAATGATAAAATCTTTTTATTTTAAACCCCCTGTGGATCCTTAATGGATCAGTGTGGCACTGTATGATTTTAAAATAGCTAGGACATGGTTCCTTCATTGCACCAGAAATATTTTCATGTTGCATGGTTTCAGTCGATAGTTTGATTACCTATTTAATTATCTCTGTAATGATTCACTCTATTAAGAAGGCCCTAATATGTATCCCACACTTGAGTCTCCAGACAATTAGTTACTTGCCTGTGTGAGGTATTAGTAAGAGTTTCTTAGAAGCTGTCTGTGTGTGGCAGTTTGTTTCCTTGTTGCTCTGACCACACTTTTGCCCAGGGCATGCAAGGGTATGCAAGATGCAGTAATTTGCCATACCAGTTTGCTGAACATTTGATGAGTAGCTTGTGTATTTTTAGATGTATTACTTAAGTAAAGATTTAGCTTCTGTAGCTAAAAGAATTTGAAGAAGCAATAAGATTATGTGTTCAGTTTTGTGGTTGTTATTTAAAACACTGTATTTGAAGTTTTAAACTCCCACTCATTTCACAGTTTGCTTTTTGTATAAACCTACCTCCCACGTCCTGCTCAGTAGTTGTTTTATTACTTGTATTTGGCTGAAGATACTCATTGCTTAACACAAAAGTGCTTTTCTTTGCTGACTCTGTGTCTTTTGAGAATAGATTTATTGCTAAAGTAGCCTTCAGTGGGGGTTTTTTTTTGGTTTGTAGTGTGTTTTTTTATGTATGCTTTTCATTTATTCATTTATTTTTATGGAAATATTGCAGTAAGGAGCAGTTTACTTTCACAACTGTCCTTTTAAACCACTATATGTAAGCATTTCCTTATTCATAGTTTTCTGGAACACCCGTAACTTACTTGAGCTGTTATGATAACAGGAGATTAGAAAGCTCCTTTTTTTTTAATTAGTTTTTTTTTCTGGAAATTGTGATCAAAATGTTACTAGAGTTTGCTTAGCTGAGGGATCTGCAAACTATTTTAAGTTCGGATGGATGATTCAGGTTTTTTTGACAAGTTTAACACTATTTGGATTCTCCTGAAGTGCAGGGATCTGTTGCAATGTCAGCAAATATAAGGTGCACGTGCTTGATTTGAATTCAGGTCTGTCTGGAGATGGAGAGACGGGGCACAATGGGTGGGGGGAGAGAAGACAAAAACCCAGTGTATCTGTACTTTTCTCTGGATTTAAAAGACATGAAAAATTAAAATATATAGTACCTGAGAGCTTGTTGCCAGCACCAACCATACTTCATTGCACATCTTGATGTTAGGTTAGAGGTTTGAACTCATTCATTTTGGCAGCCTCTGGCTGAGGCAGCTATGAAGTCATTTGTTGGGCTTTCTGCAACTGGTTCTGTGAGATTCTTTTCTAGTGTCTCTCACAGGGCCTGGAAACTGTATGACAGGGTGTTTATGTTGTTGTTATTGTTTGGTTGTTTTAATTTATTTAACATAATTGTTTGTCCCTTAAGATGATGATGATTTTAAACAAGTATTTCAACACAAATATTTATCGAATCTCCGTAGTGCTCAGTGGAATTTCATCTGTGTAACCTGCTCCTCTTGTTCTAGTTAATTTTGCAGCCTAGAAAGCTGAGGTCTTCCTTCTGCTCTGAGGATGCTGTTCACCTTGCTGAATCATAGGTTCTGGGTCTCCCCAGAAAAACCCCAATAATGGTGGTTCTGTCAGAGGGCAGAGCTGAAGAAGCAGCCCCTGGTGATACTGCCACAGACCTGGTATCTCCACAGAATACATGATGTCTGCAATTGTGCAGAAGTGTGTCTTCCTTTTTGATTGTAAATTTTTCCCCTTATGTTTCTTGACAATGAGGAACACTCCTAATTTTCTTGCAGTTACTTAAGGTACAGATCCTTAGCTTCTGGGAGGTGTACCAATCTTGGTAGCAATTTCTCTGCATTTGTTCAGCCAGCATCAGTTACCCTAGTACAAAAAGGACAGAACAAAGAATAACGTCTGTTGGATTGATTCAGTGAAGTTATAGAAAGAAGGACATTTCTGGCTAGTACTTAATATCCTGGTTTTTTTTCCTTTGATTTTGGCACTGTATAAACAAACATTTTCATTATTGGTTCTATTATATTGTGTTAAATGCAAAATCTAAATATTTACTGATTGTCTTTTTTGATTTACATCATGTTTTGGCTTGGGGGATTATTTGTTTAAGGCTAGTCTGATAACTTCCTACCTGTTATTATGCAAATCAGGCAACAAAAAATAACGTACATTCTGCAATCACTTTCATGGATTTTCTATTCAGTTGTGTCTTCTGGGGGGAGTTGGGAAAGAAAAGAGCTTATCACAGGAACTGCAGGTTGTTATAAGCCACAGCCTGTTGGTTAGCTGGGGGAGGGAGATTGTAGGAACCTGCCAAAATAGCTTATCTTAAAGCTGTAAAGTGACTCTTCTGATTATTTGCTCACAGTAACAGATCAAGCGTTTGTGACCCTTGCTACTGATGATGTGTACTGTCAAGGCGCTCTTGTTCTCGGGCAGTCATTGAGGAACCATACAACATCTAGAAAATTGGCAGTACTAATTACACCAGAGGTTTCCAGTGGGATGAGGTAAGGATTCACTTGTTTTTGTAGGTTGATAATAATGGAAGAATAAGCAATAGCATGAAAGATTTTAATAGGTTTTCTGAGGATTTCACTGCATTACGTTCCCCCTTGACTAGTGATTTCTGAGAGGAGTCCCAAATAACGTCCATGATAAGATTGTAAGCCTACTAAGAATTCACTTGAAAAAGTAGAGTTCGAAATTTGTATTAAGCTACTAACTGGGAGCGTAAGTTGAAAGTTTGGGAACTAAGGTTGTAGTGTTGCACTTTTGAACCAAAATAAAATCCCTACTATTATTATTTCCTCAAGTGTTTCTATTTTAGAAAGACCAAGATACATAACCACATGTGACATCAGAACTCTCTAAAAACCTTAAGGGCGCTGTTTCAGATGACTAATCTTAAAATACTGGTGCATGCCTATCACAATGAGAAATTAATTTATTTTTGCTTCTTTGTTTTTTTAATCACTTTCCAATCTGTGTTGTGATTTCATAGGCTCTACAGGACTGCATGTAGAGAAATGTCATTAGATCTGTTGAACTCGAGCCCCATTGTTTGGAGGAACTGCAGTGCTTGTTAAAAAGAACATGCCTTGCCGTAGCTACTTAAAATCTTAGTTTGGCTATGGTTTAGGAAGTATGCAAGGTCCTGATTTCTCTATGCTGTGTGAAAGTATTTGCAATACTTTGGGCTCAAGAAACATACTTTCCCTTTTCTTTTTTTTTGCTATGATTAAATGTACAGAGATCTGTTTTTACATGTTTTTTAAAGTACATTTTTTTGTCAGAACACTAACCTTCCTGAGGGAAAGCTGTATATATACATTTGATACGTGGGTCAAATGTGTAAGTCCATCATTTTTTCCATTCTCATTCAGTAGGGGGGTGAAAACCTTTATGATACACTTGTTAATCAAGGATAGCATTTTTGTAAGAAGTACATCACTGAATTTTGCTTCTAAAAATTTGTACCCTACTCTTAATTCTTTCCCAGTTAACTCCTGACCATTGAAGATGAGTCAAGCAAAAGCTAATTACTCTGACATCTAGACAGTAAACAGAGGGTTTTCTTTTTCTGTGTTTGTATGACATTCAAGACTTTGTAGTTAATAGTGTAATGTAAATAAATAAGCTGTGTTTGAAAGACTTGTCTGTATTATGTTTTGAATGAAAATTACTTACTTTGGTATCTCCTCTAAAATTCCCATGAAAGATATGCATAGTAAAAAGATGTGTTCCAGAAAGTCTCATCTGCAATGATTTGTAGTAATGAGCAAGCATATAGTGCTTGTTTTAAAAAATGCAGTTCTGAAGGTACTTTTATTTTGGTGTGATAGGTGCAGATGATAACAAGTGCAGATGATAACAGAGAATAGGTGTGCTGGCAGTGCATGCCACATCCTATGCAATGTCCAGGGAACACAGTACGGTACTGTTCTTAAGAGACAATTGTGCAGGATTGTCCTGGTTTGAGTGAGAACAAAACTAACTCTGTTCAGTGATTTTACTTTTCAGCTCAGTTCTTCTAACTAACTGCACTGTCTGAAGTGAGCAGCCTGTTTTCACAGACAGTGTCTGCTTCTAGCAGTGATAACACACCATGTTTAGAGTTACTACCAAGGATTGGTGTGCAGACCAAGGCCACTGCTGGATCTTCTGTACCACATTGGGGGTGCAGGAAAGTGAAAGGCCGCACCTGCAGGGAGGAACGGACAGGGCAGGTGACCCCAAACTGACCAACGAGGGATTCCAGCCCATATACGTCGTATTTAGTATAAAGCAGAGGCATCTGGAAGTGCTTGCCTCTGGGGGCTCCTTGGCTCTTTTCCCCTCTTGGACCACTTTGCCAGCTTTGCTCAGCTTGGCTTAGGTCCTCTTTCAGTTCCTTCCTTGAAGCATCCAAAGAGGGCTCTGTCCATTCTGCCTTTGATCTCCATCGGTGTGTTCCTGAAGCCAGTACCAGAATCCAGCTCCTGAACACAGCTTCTGCTGCTGCGGGGCCCAGTCTGGGACTCCCCCGGTGCCTGCTCCACAGTATGGGTGACAGTGATGTAATTACCTTCAGTGAGGTTGGGTTTAATACTGGTTTTGCATATATTAGTATATATTCCATTTTTATTATTATTATTATCATTAAAACTGTTCTAGTTTCCTTTCTAATCGCTAAGTCTCTCTCCCTTATTCCCTTTTTCTTCCCCTTTGGGGAGGGAGGGGCATTAACAGAGAGCATCTGTTACAGGTCTAAGGGGCTGCCCTGACCCTAAACGGTGACAAGGATGAAAGCTGCCTTAATTTCTCTTGGTGTTTCTATAGGAAATTAAGCAACTAAAATAAGGATTGGTTTGTCCTCTATACAGCACCTGTCACTTTTGAGCTCCTGGCCCTGTAGTGGAAAAGGCAATGCTTTGTGGCCTGATTGATAGCTGTCACTTCAGCAGACTGTCACTTCTGACATCTCATTCTAACCAATCAATCTAGCCTTTGTTATTGTCATAATAAATGTGGTCCTGTGTGTTGCTGTTTTCATGCGAGAAGTAAACTCTGGTGAACTTCTCTAAATTCCCTTCTTTCTCTCCACTGCTTGCTCTGGTAGGTCTGTCCTCCTCAGTGTGTTTGATGAAGTCATTGAGGTGGATGCGCTTGACAGTGCTGACTCAGTCCGTTTGGCTCTGATGCAGAGGCCAGAACTGGGTGTAACCTTCACTAAGCTTCACTGTTGGACTCTTACTCATTATAGCAAATGTGTTTTCATGGATGCAGACACTTTGGTGAGTAGAGCAGGAGCCGTGGTAATGTTCATGTCAGTCTTAAAGAGTTGCTCTGAGTGTGGGATGCTTCCTTGTCTGTTGGCCTACTGCCCTATGAAATGACCAGATTTGCTGGTGGTCACAGGTTTGTGGGTGTTCCAGCTGGCATATTTTGTCAGTGCTCATGACTTTGTTGACTGCATAGAAATGAACTGTGCTTTCAGAGTAGCCTCAGAAGTGTCCTCAAAAGATATCACAAACACAGTCTATGCAAAGGAGCCTCTGACAGATATTTAAAATGGATCTCTTGGGTACTTCCATTTGGACTTATTCTAGTCAGGAGGCAGGCTGGTTTTAAAATGGAAAAAACCCACAAATTGCAGAAGTATTAATTACTTTAAGGAAATAAATAAATTTAGAGGTATAGAGATAAAACTGGCCATAATTTTGACAAGGATAATTATGTCAGCCTTCCCCTTGCACTTACATGGCTCACTTTGGAAGATGGATGCATTTTATTTTAATAGGATTGTATTTGAACTAGAAACCAAATTAAATTGTTCTTCTCAGGAGGTGAGTTGGGGATGCTTACTATTTTGTGCTTTACATTAAAGTTAAAGGAGGAAGGCAATTATTTGTTTTTGTTTTAAATTCAAGGAAGTAATCTTTCTCCTAAAAAAAGGATTTTCTTCTGTGTTTCACAGTGTGTCAACTGTGGGTAGGGTCCAGACTGTCAGTGACTGCACAGCTATCTTTCCACCAACTTTAAAAGTTATCTTGACCTCATCCTGAGTGATTATTTCCAC
Source organism: Megaceryle torquata (assembly GCA_024611175.1). Lineage (NCBI taxonomy): Eukaryota > Metazoa > Chordata > Aves > Coraciiformes > Cerylidae > Megaceryle > Megaceryle torquata. The sequence goes on from JANIJG010026096.1 coordinate 8,384, forward strand.
TCCCTTGTGAAGCTTAAAAATCAAACCAAAGCAAACCTCTGAGCTTAATTTACATTAGAAAATGAGGTGCAAGAGACAGTTTTGCTGCTGCCCCTTTAGTCAGACCGTTAGTAACTCAAATTATTTGGATTCCCTGCTTTCATTCAGCTCTGTTGCAGCTACTGAGAATAATGGACTCTGGAAAGGAGAACTGAGAAAGAAGGAAATTGTGTGTTTTCATGGTATGTTATAATATTTAAAGGAGCCTTCTGGAAGGTCTCCAATGTTCATGAAATAATTTCACAGGGTTTGCACTTCTATCAGAGAAATCATGGAGGCCCACAATTAGTGCTGCCTTATTATATTAAAATGGATGTTCCGACCCCTATCATATTTTGCTTTGCCATTGCTTTTATGCTTTGCAAGCAATACACTTGGCCAAATTATCAATTTATTCCATTAATACCTATTTAGCTACTTGTGTTCTAGAAAATAATTTGCTCTATTTTTTTTTTTTTCCTACTGTCTCTAAGGTGCTTTGCAATGTTGATGAATTGTTTGATCGAGAAGAGTTTTCAGCAGCTCCTGATTCTGGCTGGCCTGATTGCTTTAATAGTGGTGTATTTGTGTTCCGACCTTCTTTGAAAACTTACAACCTGCTGCTCCGGTTTGCTGCTGAACATGGCAGCTTTGATGGTAAGGGGCAAGGCATAAGGGATGAAGGGCAAGGCATTAGATTCCTGTTCAGTACGCTGTTTTTCCATAGCTTCCATGCTATCTGGCAGAATGGAGGAAGGCAGGGGTTCTCTGGGCTTTACAACATTGTGCCCTCAGAGATTTAAGGTGCAGACCTTTGCCTCTTATACTGTTCTTAAGACCCATTGACTTTTCGTGGACTATGCTTCCCAGAAAAGGGCAAGGAAGGGACATTGTGTATGTGTCTTGCTCAGTAAGTTTTAATTTTGCTGTCTGGTTTAGGAGAGATAAATACAGCTCTTCAGTCTTCTGCTCTGAGGGAGACCAAAACCCTTTCCTACTCCTTTCTTCGTGTATTACAATAGGACTCCATTTACACAGAACTTGCACCGAAGTGGATCAGGTATTATTCAGTTGTACCTGCTCGCATGGCCACATTGTCAAGTCCAAGCTGCAGTCCCATAAACACACCAGTCTCACTTTCATCCTTAGATGTGAAATTTTAACGTAAATTTGAATGTATGAGTAATTATGGTAATGCTGTTTTATATATTCTCTAGGAGGTGATCAAGGCCTGTTGAATAGCTTCTTCAGCAACTGGGCGACAGCAGATATTGGCAAACACTTACCTTTCCTCTATAACTTAAGCAGCAGTGCTGTATACACCTATGTTCCCGCTTTCAATCAGTAAGTAGTAACATGTCTCACTGACTCTAAACCTCTGTAGTTTGTTAATGAACATTCTGTTATAGGAGAGAATAATGATGCCACATTCTGTTGATTATAAATTCCAGCAGTCAGAAATGGTGTTATGTAAAAATCATGCAGTGGAACCTCACCTGCAACACAAACGTCTTGCATCTGGACAGAGAGTCCCAGAGCTTGTTACACTATGGAATTTCAGAGCTTTTCTTATATTTGAAAAGACATAGATTACTTCAGCATTACGTTATGACAACTTTACTTTGAATGTTGTTCCAGACAGTTCTATGGAAAACAGTTGTTGTTGTTTTTTTGTTGTTGTTTTGTTCTTGTTGCTTTAAACCATTTCTTAGGTTCTTATGTGAAACAGAATTTGTGCAAGTAATTATATGACTTCAGACATGGTTTCAGTTAGGAAACTTCTGGCAGAAGGGAAGAGGGATTTAGAGTACCATGAATTACTGATCCAATTGCACAAAACACTCTTACTGGAAGGTAAACGTAGGATGATGTATTATGTATTAGTAATTTTTAAGATGGAATCAGTAATAACTGATTTTGTTGATTCGGTGTTTGAAGTGGAATCTGTTTATAGAGTATGCAGAAGGACTGGAAATGGTGTTGCATGAACCTGTCATTTTCCTTCATGAACTTTCGTACTAGAAGCAGCAGCTGGGAGCAAATGGCAATGCAGCCTTTTACTTTTCTCTATGCTAAACAAGATACCTTAGACTAATAAGACAGAAAAAATACTTAAGTGTATACTCATACTGAATGTGTTGCTATTTCAAAATGTCACCTCACCAGTCAAAGTAAGCTTGTTTCTTTAGCAGTTTATATAGGCTAAAAAAACAGTTCTTAATACTTGTATGTTTAATCTCTACAGTTTTGGTAGAGATGCCAAAGTTGTTCACTTCTTGGGAGCTACAAAGCCCTGGAACTACAAATACAACCTTCAAACAAAGAGAGTTATGCAGGATGGCACCACCTCGGGATCTCTTCATCAGCTGTCATATCTTGCCCTCTGGTGGAATATATACAGTGCCAGTATATTGCCTCTGTTGGAAAAACTTCAAAAGATGGAAGAACCAGAATCTGAGGAATGCAAGGTAACTGATAAGGAGTTAGTGGGAATATGCTGGAATCACAACAAGAAATCCAAGTATTAAGTGTTTGCTGGAGGAAGGAATTACGTGAAAAAACCATAGTATCTGTTGATTGGTAGTAGCAATGATTGCTTTTAGAAACATCTAAACTAGCAGTTTAGAAAGGATTTTTAGTGTTGTTGGCCTTCCAAGGATTTCCCCCAGCCTCCTTCTCAACTGACAGTTTGTATAGGAATGTATGTGTATAGATTCTACAAATTAAACACAAAGTATGATACAAATTAGCCAGAGATGGTGATAATCTGGCTATGAGACAACTGGACTTTGGCCTTTTTAAAGATAAGTTGATGCAGACCATCAGACTAGCCCTTGAATTATAGTAAAATTTACCTTTTTGGAGCTGCATTATAACTTGTTTTATGAGGGTCCTAACAAATAAACCCGACTTGCAAAGGCAAGGTTAATTACATTTAGGATGTTATATTCAGTGCTTGTATGTCATGAAGCATTTACTGAGCTCTTTACACTTTTTCTTTCTTCATGTAAGTGCAGCAATGTATGGTTTGCATGAAAAGAATACCCCCCCCCCCCAATAATATAATAATAAAAATAAATAGATGATATCTTGGAGACCAGCAGTATAAAGTGATGAGTAGGAGAAGTATAATTTTTAATTTTGTGTTCAGATATGACAATTCTCATCACACTTATGTATATGTAAATGTTTTCTTAATGTGGTGGGGTTTTTTTAATATTAGACTATTATGTCATTGAGCTATTTGCATAGTCCCATAAGATCAGTTGGACAATTACCATCAAAGCCCCAGAGAGGAATCTGTGGTTTGTGTGTGCATGACAAATTGGAAAGCAAAGTATCTCATACTGTAATGTGCTTAATTTTTAAGAAATTGTGCAGTAAAGAAATATTTCAGCCATGACAACATGAAGGCAGAAATACCTGTTAGATTTCCCCCTGATGATGCTGGCATACTTAGAGTGCAAAAATCCAATTGCAGCATGCTCTGAATCTGGGACCACAAACTACTATTGTCTTTTAATCTGTTAACTTGTTCCTTTAATGCTGAGATTCCCCATAAGGAAGTGAAACTGTTGTAAGTAAGATAATAGTTTCCTGCAAAATTGTGTTTTGGTGGTGAGATGTTCTTGGTTTTGTTAGCACACTTTCAATGGAGTTGAAATCACACTGAAAAAGGTCAGCCTGAATGTGGCCAATTCGCTGCAAATACCTGTGCTTCCAGAGCAGACGTACGAAATATATCCTACAGTGCATTCTCCTGAGGAGCTCACTTTCAAAGCTGTAAGTATGTTGTATATTACTATATGCAGTAACAAAGTAAAATGATATACTAAAATTATTATTATTTTTTTAATTAGCCTTCTGATCTGGGAGAATATATTTTCTTCAATTTATCCATAGCTATTGAATTTTCTTGCTAGCATTAGAAACAGTCTAAATAGTATCTGTTTTCTTTAACATTTAGTCATGCATGTATGATGTGCCTGGAGGGTGCAAGAGTTTTGTGTTGAATTTTACATAGAGATTACTTATTGAAAGTTGTTAGGTACTTAATACAAGTGTAATACAAAAAAATTCTGTTACCAAAGTAATCTTTTGGTATCACAAATACTGAGGTGTTCTACAATTTTCTCATCTCTAAATGTTGAATTTGTTTTGATTGTACATGTGGTACTAGTTCCTCTGCCCAGTATTATAAAATGAGTCAATCAGCAAATCTATGAGTCTAGCTCAGGAACACACAGTTTGCTTATCTGATCTTAAAATAAGGGTCCTTCCGGACACTACAATCACAAAAATAATTTGGCCTTATAATACTGTTTCTCTAATGCCTGAGATGAACCATCTTTGTATTCACCATGGGATCTACTTGTCAAAGAACTTGGTACTCTTACAATATCCTTAGGGTCCTTCAAACACCACTGAAGATGAATGAATTTGAAACAGCAAAAGCTTGCTCAAATCCTGCAATTTCAAGTCAAAAAGGAAAGCTGTTCTTTGTAGTTTAAGAAGCACTGTGCAAAAGTCTGATAGTTGAGGTAAGGGTGGTAATTACATCAACCCAGAGCAATATAATCAACTATCTGCAAGTGCAGTCTCAGTGGGAGGTTATTAACTGTCAACTAAAATGAAACAGCTACGCCCCAATTCTCATTCTTACTATTTTTTTGCATTAAATGAAGGAGTACCTCTTGGACAGCACATGACATCCTACTTCAGATTTGTTTTAGCTCAGATTCCTCACACTAAACACACCACCATAGCACAGAAACAAAGAAGTCAGAAAAGCATTTTGGATCCAGGTGAATCACGGCTAAGAAGAAAAACAGGCTAAGGGAAAGTAATTCCGACTTGACTACTGAATAGATAAAAAGAAGTTTCTCAGAGGTTTTAATTACAGACTGTCTCAAGAATATTCATGCACCAATGCATTTATTAAGAACTTGGTGAAAATGGAAAATGTCTGCTTATTTGAATTCCAACTCAAGGAGACACAGTCTCAAAAAACATTCCTCCAAAGGACCAGTACTTTCAGCCTCCACGAAGGAGGACAAGAGCTATAAAAAACATTGTTGCTTAACAACCAACAAGGCAAAATAAGAGAAGCATAAGAAGATTCTAATGTCCCAATTTCAACTCTTCCCAACTTGCCAGTGACTATGTTAGCTTATGACACCAAGTGGCTCAAAAAGCACACTTGGACTTGGTGAACCTCTGCATTGCATGACCCAAAGTAAAAACCTTACAAAAAAGAAGTCAGAATCCAAGGGTAAATTTTGCTGGTAAAGGAACACTGTGATAGGATCAGGGAGCCTCTGAAGTGCTGCATGGTAAGGAAAGCAGAGGACTTTGCAGAGTAATATATACATTTGCCGATCTCTTGCTGCATTACCCTCTTAACAAAGCTTCTATCATGCTCTCCCTACCCTACTCATTGCTCTATTTCCCATATTCTTGCTATATGCTTGTTGATCCCTTTGCTCCTCTCTGCTGGTTGTGCTTCAGGCTACTACACACACATCTTCAGGCTGTCTGCAGTCAGGACTCTCTCCATTGACCTAACAAGGCTGACTGGAGGAAGTTCTCTCCCAGCTCCCCCTCACATTTTTCCTCAGGCTTGCTCCTCACAGGACCCACTATGCAGCTTCCCAGTGGACACCCAGCTGATGAAGGACCACTGATTGATCCTGAATTTGCATAAATTATACTGACAGAAGTCAGGTATTTTCCCCCACAAGGTTAGCTGCATGTATTTGTGAAGAAGAATTAGAAGAGTTTACTAGAGATAGACAAGTAAAGCCTTTAATCACACATAATGCAGCTAAATGTAGGAGGACTATCCAAGGAAGAACCACAACCTGATGCACTGGAAATGTGTTTACTGCAGGGTCTTCCTCCTGGAGTTTCTGGCAGGAATCCATTAATCATTTCCAACAAATTTATGCAAAAGAGAGCAGTTTATGTTTCTGAAATAGCTATTAGTCATTGAGAAATATATGGACAGACAACCCTGGGAATTAGATTTTTTTTTTTCAACAGATATATATTTGAATGCAATTTAATTTGATAACCTGTAGTGCATCTTGAACTTTTCACAGTAGTTTGAACAACTCTGCCAAAAATTATGCACAGGGGGAAATCAACATTTGACAACATACTGATGTTCACAGTAGTTCAGTCTCCCCAATCACAGAGAATTTTACCTTTTTTTGCAAAAATAAAGCTCGATTGTGTAGTGCAAATGTGAAGAAAATCCAAACTCCCTCTAGGACATTAGTATTTCACTCTGTTTCTCCATGACAGTTTACGCAATTAGTGCTTGGTGTCGTCAGCAAACCTGCTGAGGGTGCACTCAATGCCACT
>JANIJG010026096.1:14867-25060 GCA_024611175.1 Megaceryle torquata
GGGTTTGTTTTTTTTTCCCCAGCACTGTTGACTCAGAAATCTGTTCCCCAAATTTCTATGAGTTGGGCAGTAAGGAGTGTCTTTAAATAATCCAGTGATGATAGTTGTAGCAGTCCACATTCTTTTTTTGCTGTTCTTGTATTTGGGTGTTTCTCTTGCACTGAATCCCCTTATTTTATGCAGGAATTAAGTTGGACATAATAGCACAATGCTTCTGCAGCTGTATGTCATTATGTGTTGTTTGTCAAACAATGCTACACAAGGTAAAACTGGGAGAAAATAAAACTAATGTTCCAATGTCATCTGCTATTTTAACTTGTGGACTGCTCTCTAGTAAGATGAAGACAGTTTATATTACATTCTGTGCTTCATCCCTTTAAACTATGGCTACTCCACAAATTAAAACTGTAATCTTCCTTCCTTTCTTTTTCACCCCAAGTGTGGAGTGGCTTAAGGAAAATTGCAAACCTTCCATCTCTATAAGTTAAGAATAATTTATTTGCAAAAGATGTATTGTCTTGTGTGCCTAATGCATCTGACTCCATTGGAAATGCTCAAAACAAATAGGGACACACTTTCAAACAGTTCATTTGGGGTAAAAAAAATCATAATGTTCACTTAAAGTATTGTCATTCAAATTTAAATTTCCTTTATTTTCTTAATTACTAGGATTGGTTTATCAGAAGATCATATTACATTAATAGCCTGATTCTCTTCTTACTTAGAAGCTGCATAATTCTTTTTGTTGCTTACCTTCAGTAGTCTTGTGGGATTTTTTTGGTTTTGGTGGAAGAGACTTCAGAATGGGGTCTGTATACTTATGTTTTGGCATCTGGAAGAGGCAAATATTTTGGGCAGTCTATTTTACCTCTGTTTTATAATACATTGCTCTGTTGTCATGCTATGAATATAAAAAGCTCATGAGTTCTAGAGCAAGCTATTTTCCTAAAATGAGATTGTTCTTGTCGGAGTTTGGCCTTGTAAACGGTAGGCATCTACTGTAAGCTAGCTTTCCAGGCTGTTTCTGTAGTCACTGAAGAATGACAGCCACTTTGAACCTATTTTAGGATGAGATGAACTGCCCTCTGGAGGTACTTATCCTAGATTGATTATAGTAGAAGCTTAGATTCAATGCCATTTTGATAGCTAAAGCTGGGTGAGATTAATTTTGTCCTCTGTGATAATGTGTTTTGTTCCTTTTCCTGCCATCCACTGCTTTCCCCTGCCACAAGACTGAAATCAATTTGTATTGTATGAATTTTCATTATAAGGAAATTATGAAAAAATATTCTCCTAATAAAACCTCACTGGCTGTATTTTAGCAACCTGTATGTGAAGCTGAACAAAGTAGTTCTAATGTTCACCTCTCTGAGCCTGACAGACCTTCTGACCAACTTGTATTTCATTCTGTGCTTCAGAAAATCTCAGAACTGCTCCATGTAGCTTTCTGTATTGTACACGTGTTGGTAATCGCATGCGTGTCTCTGCTGATAACATAATTTGGGGAAATCTCAACTAATTATGATGCAATGTGTAAATAAAATATTGAATCTCTTAGCTATGTCATTCCTTAACTGCTTCTGACACTGGGGTATGATTCCTTTCTATCAGCTATACTTCTAGTTTTTTAAATGTTTTTTTTCCTGTGCTGGACTCCACGTAATAAAATGCATGATGTTAATTTTAGCTCTCAAATACTAATGTAAACAAAGCTGTTTGGTTTTATTGTGTGAGGGGTTTTTTTTTTGGTTTGGTTTGGTTTGGTTTTTTATGTGTTTTTGGTTGGTTGGTTGGTGTTGGCTTATTTTGTTTGTTTTTGTTTGGTGTGGGGTTTTTTGGGGGGGAGGGTTTTTTTTTTGTTTCCTTCTCCCCCCTCTTGATTGTTATGATTGTTAATTCTTCCATTCTGAAATATCTTTATATTGAATGTGTGAGATCTTCACTGGAAGGTCATTCTGGTTGATTACAATTTTTTTACAACATGAGATTAATTTTTGGCTTTGGAACCTCTTGCAGTAGTACTGAAAGCAGGTTTTCAGTAGCTGCCTTGATTAGTCCTTATTATGTTTAATCTTTATTAGTGGTTTTAATTGTTGAGATGTTCTGGTTTTTCTGTCATTGGTCAATCATAGACACAGTTTTCCTTTTATGTGATTGAAATTATCACTAATAACGTGTCTTGAATTTGTACTCTCAATAAACTTGATCTTGAACCAGGATTCACAATTTTGGACCATTATTCAAAATGAACTAATTATCAGTGTAATGAATAGTGTCAATCTTTTCAAGTAATTTATGTAGTTAATGTGTCTCACATCTGCTAAATAATACTGATCACATATCTGCTAAATAATACTGATCTCACTGGACATCAGTTAAATGACCAAAATTCGAGGAATTTATGTTTGCATGAAAGTGTGTTGAAGACAAAATTTGCACAGATAGGTGGTTACACTTTATTGTAGGAGATATTCTACTCTAAATAGGCTGTATTTATAATATTCTGTTGTTGCTGATTATGCCAAGGTTTGAATGAAGACAAGTAAACTAAATGGGAAGCTCAAAGATGTTAAGACAAGTAGTAAAAGCACAGGAAAATGTGATTGCACTATCAAAACAAGAATGAATCTTTGAAAAATGTTTGGTTTATTGTTTTAACTGGCACTGTAAAAAGCAGAAGTTTGACATTTAAGATTTAATTTCACAGCACTGAAATGAGAACAACCAAATGACTGTTTTCCCACTGTTCTGCTTTTTCCCACAGAACGAGGTCACACATTCTCTTTCAGAGCTGTCTATTCACTTCAAACCAGAAGAACCAAGTCCAGAAGATGAGCGGAGAAAATGGGAGGAAGGGCGCATGGACTATATGGGGAAAGATGCTTTTGAACATATCAAAAAGAAATTGGATGCATTTTTACATTAAGATGGAGTGTACTGTAATGGCCATCGCGATCTGTCTCTTCTATAAATGTAATCTTTGAATACTTGGCTATCTTCATAGTTTATTTGACACCAAAGTTAAAGAGGTAGATGTGGATCCTCATATACTTTGGGGAAAGATTAACAGATACAGACTTCTGTTTTTACTTGTTAAGTGTGCCTCATCTTTATTCTTATTTGCATCTCATCTTCATTGTTCTCCAATTGTGCCTTCTGAAGTACAATGAATGGTACCCTTTGAGTCTGAGCTCTTATATTTTTTTTACAATTAAATTTTTTACAATGAAGTTGGCGAGACACCGACCCAGGTTGCCCAGAGAGGTGGATGATGCCCCATTCTTGGAAACATTCGAAGTCAGGTTGGATGGGGCTCTGAGCAACCTGATCTAGTTAAAGATAACCCTGTCCACTGCAGGGGAGGTTGGACTAGATGAACTTTTAAGGTCCCTTCCAACACAGACCATTCTATGATTATATATTTATCAATCTTCCCTGCTCCTCCTAGGAGCATTCTGCAGAAACAGTTGTGAGTGTGAAACATGTTGGTAGTTGAGATTATTTCACGAGGTGAAATGATTTCAAAAGTACCTTTTATAAGATGCTGTAAAAAAAACCCCAACAAACTTTTTAGAAGGTTTAGAAATAAAACCTTTTAGAAGATGCTGTAACATTATTTAAATGAAAACCTCGTTCTTGAAACCAAGTTAACACTTTCAAGGGCAGCTGTAGTGTAGACTTCAATATGAGAAAAAAGCGAGGGGGTGAATCCTGGCCAATAGGAGTCTGTAATAAAACTTTTTCACTTAAATATAATTTGAAATAGAAAAAAATTAGATTTTGTCTGAGATCACTAGTGGATGTTCTCCCTATTTATAGGAAGCTCATCAGTTTTGTCACCAGTGTTATGAAGAGTGGTGTAAAACTCTTATGATACACTGATAATGTATGTTAACCTTTTTTTATTGTTGCTATGGGATACTGTTGGATTTTTAAATACTGTTAGCTTTGCTTGCATAGTTAGAGAGGAAGAAATGCTGCCACTATGGTGTAAACCTTCTGGTGCTTTATATCAGTTTACAGTACTTCAGACTGCAGTTGACAAAGGCGTTCTCATTTAGCATGGTGGCCCCATCTTGCAGGCAGTTTGTGTGCAACTGAAAACACAGTTGGCACTTGTTTTAGTAAACAGGCCCTTTGAAGATCTTTTAAACAATAGCTGTGTGTGGGAACTAATAAATCTGTGAGTGTACTTCAGAAAAATCTGCTGATGAGACTCCATTATACTAAGGATACTTAAGGGGGATTGCTTTGTGAATTTGGGTATTTAAATTTGACTAAAAGGCATCAAGTTTGTCTTAACAAACAAGGAAAAAGAAACACTTTGAAAGGAAGAAGCTTGAAAGACATGCTAATATGCTAGAATAAGAACTTTGCAGTGCTGATGCTGGACTTGAAACACATTTCAGTCTTAGTATGTCACTGATGTTGGTACAGATACACCTAATGAAATAACTTGGGTATTTTGTTTAAAAAGCAACGATGTCATGTTATGCATCAGAGGCATTGCCATAGTTGTTAGTGGAGAAGAAGGCAGGGTAGGAGGGGAGGAATACTGATTTAGTTTTCCTCTCGTTGAAGGGGAGAGGAGCAGGGAATAACTTGCACAAATTAGGAAAGAATTGAATGAGTCCTAAGGTCCCTTAAAGGAAGAAAAGTTATCTTTAAATATTTTAGAATTACTTTCTAATATTCACAATAGTGGATTTGCTTTTCCTTTTATAGGGTATTTCTGATTTTATCTAGGCTTTTAAATTTCATTTAAGCACTTTTAAAGTGAGAATCATTTTGGTTTATCTGCTGAATTCAAGCTTCTAGTTCAAGATAGATGTTTAGGGTCTCTCAAGTCAAAGAGAGATGCCCAGAAGGTGATTCTTCTCAGTTTCTCCATTGATCATAAAGGGACCCTCAATAGCCAACCTCTCCTGGGTAGGTAATCTTTATGTGTTAACACAGGTAGGTGTGTTCCACCTCTTGCTGTGTGCAACCCAGTGCAGCACTGTGTGGAGATTACAGCAGCTGCAATGTCCTCTTACTCATGTGGCAATTGATCTGCTGATTATCCCTGTTTCTTAGTGAACTTGTGCACTTCTGAGAAAGTTCTCTGTTTTAGAAGTGTTATTGCTAGTATCATTCAAACAGTTTTTGAAGACTATCTAAAACTGTAGTCAACAATGTGAACTCATGCTTCAGGCAGCTGTACTTTTTACAGTAACTACTAGATCTTACTGGGCACATGAAGTAGATTATGGGAGAAGAATTACTGATGTGAAATCAGTAACTGAAAGGTTTTTAAATAGGCATATGAATGTAGTACAAGGAACTGTCATGGAATACGTTTGAAAGTGTTAATATGTAAAATGGTACTGTGTGTGGATTATGCACTGTTTTGCAAAGAATTGTAGTACGTTAATGTCATGGAAATAAAATAGAAATGGAAAGGACACATGAAGTCATGTGCTTATCAAATGATGGCGGGGCTACAGGTTGTTTACTTTGTGCCAGGGAGTATTATTTGTGACTGACTGCTCTACTTTAATAGGTTTTCATTTTATTAAATTGCCTTTGAGACATTAGCACTACCAGCTGAGCAGAAATAAAAGGTGTGAGTTATAATTATTTGTCCAGACATACATAATTACAAGCGTTAGGATCCCTTAGCACTACAGTAGTTAGTATATTGTATTTCATGGAAATATATACCTGTGGTTGAAAAAGCTGCCTGAGTTGTTTTGTGTGCTGTCTTCACACACACAAAAAAATGCACAGTATGATTGTCACCAGAGTGTGAGAAGGGAGAATCTTGTAAATTAGGTACATCAATGAAAAAAGGAAGGTTAAAGAAAATATATCCCCCCTGAAGAGCAAGAACGGGGAGCTAGTAGCAACAGATGAAAAGAAGGCTGAGGTTCTCAACAGCTTTTACTCCTCAGTCTTCACTGGCAACCTCTCTCCCAACACCTCCCAGGTTAAAAAATTACAAGGCGAGGACCAGGGTGGTGAAGTCCTTCCCACTGTCTGTGAAAATCAGCTTCGTGACCACTTGAGGAACCTGAACATGCTTAAGTCTATGGGACCTGATGAGATGCATCCCAGTCCTGAGAGAATTGCCTGATGTAGTCATCAAGCAATTCTCCATAATATTTGAAAAGTCCTGGTAGTCAGGTGAAGTCCCTGGTGACTGGAAGAAGGGACATATTACACCCATTTTTAAAAAGGGTAGAGAGGAGTATTGACCTGTCAGCCTCACCTCTGTGCCTGGGAAGATCATGGAGCAGATTCTCCTAGGTGGTCTGATAAGGCACATGGAGGACAGAGAGGTGATCAGAGACAGCCAGCATGGCTTTACCAGGGGCAAATCCTGCCTGATGAACCTAGTGGCTTTTTATGGTAAAGTTACTATGTCAGTGGACAAGGGATGACTTACGGATGTGATCTATCTGGACTTCTGCAAGGCCTTTGACACAGTCCCTCACAACATCCTCCTCACCAAGTTGGAGAGATAGGGATTTGATGGGTAGACCATTCAGTGGATAAGGAATTGACTGGATGGCCGCATCCAGAAGGTAGTGGTTGATGGCTCAAAGTCCAGATGTAGAGCAGTGACAAGTGGTGTCCCTCAGGGGTCATACTGGGAGCTGTACTGTTTAATATTTTTTCAGTGACATAGACAGCAAGATCGAGTGCACCATCAGCAAGTCTGCAGATGATGCCAAGCTGAGTGGTGGTGTTAATATGCCAGAGGGATGGGATGTCATCCAGAGGGACCTGGACAAGCTGGAGAGGTAGGCCTGGGTGAACCTCATGAGGTTCAACAAGACCAAGTGTAGGGTCCTACACGTGGGCTGGAGCAGTCCTCTCTATTAATACAGGCTGGGGGAGGAGGTGATAGAAAGTAGCCCTGCAGAAAAGGGCTTGGGTGTGCTGGTTGTCGAGAAGCTGGACATGAGCAGCCAGTAAGTGCTTGCAGCACAGAAGGCCAATTGCATCCTGGGCTGCATGAAAAGAATTGTGGCCAGAAGATTGAGAGAGGTGACTCTGCTCCTCTGCTCTGTTGAGAACTTACCTGGAGTACTGTGTCCAGTTCTGGAGACCTCAGTACAAGAGGGACATGGACCTAATAGAGCGGGGCGAGCAGAGGGCCACGAAAATGATTAGAGGGCTGGAACATCCCTCCTGTGAAGACAGGCTGAGGGAGCTGGGGTTGTTCAGCCTGGAGAAGAGAAGGTTCTAGGGAGACCTAATAGTGAGCTTCCAGTACCTGAAGGGGGCCTACAGATGGTGGGAAAGGGACTGTTTACAAAGGCCTCTAGTGACAGGATGAGGGGCAATGGTTTTAAACTAGAGAAGGGTAGATTTAGATTGGATGTTAGAAACAAGTTCTTTACTATGAGGGTGCTGGAACATTGGAACAAGTTTCCCAGGGAGGTAGTTGAGGCCCCATCCCTGGAGATATTCAAGGTGAGGCTTGACGAGGCTCTGAGTAACCTGATCTAGTTGAGGATCTCCCTGCTCACTGCAGGGGTGTCAGACTAGATGACCTTTAGAAGTCCCTTCTGGCCTAAACCATTCTATGATTCTATGATATTCTATGATTCTAAATGAATCCAGAATTTGCAAGTGCTGTGCTTTGGGCAGTGATCTTTGCTCTTAAGACATCATTCTGAAATCTTGAGGCCACAAGTAAGTCTGGGGGGACATTTCAAGCTGCTTGATGCCATGAATCACAGGGTTGAGGTTTGCGAAGTTGAAACATGACTTGGAAAAAAAGCTTAGAGAGCTTCACCTAGATTTTCTTTCATGTTAGAGCGTGCTATCACCCCAGGTATTTTTATGGTAAAGTTAAGAAGTGTAGAGTTTTTGGTGGCCCCATTCCTCCTTAAACAAGACATATTTTCACACTGGCAATTTGGAAGGCTCTGTAGAATAATAACCTCAATGTAAAGGGAAAAAAATGACATGGTAAAATGAGAGTCACCAAGTATCTTTTACCAGCTGGTCTGTGCGTGTGTGTGTGACTGAGAGTTCTGTCAGTATTGTTTAAGCCCCAGTGGCCTGAGAAGCAGCTGTAAGGATTTTAAAAGGCCAGACTCTGACCTGTTGCTGTGTGGTGGCAGACTCTGTATGTAATACAAAGAGGACAGTTTGTGTTTAAAACTAAAAGTGCTGATTCTTCTTCTGTCATGTGCTTAGAGTTATTCACAGCTAGACTTAGAGGTAATTTTATTTACCATACAACACTTTTATTGGGTGCTTCTTGTGTATAAACAGGGAATAGTATGGGGGTGCCACAAGGAAAATTCTTGAAAATTTTAGACGTGTGGGTCCTAGCCTACAGGAAAAGGAGATTGTTGTTCTTGAAATACCGCTTTACTTACTGCCTGGTGTCTTGTAAGGACTTGTCCAATGGAGTTGTTCTTGGAAAGAAGTTTTCTTTGTCCCTCTAGTTCAGTCAGTTCATATCTGTTTTGTAAGGCTGATATTCAAGAAAAATTAAAAGGAAAAGAAAAGAAAAAAAGCATAGTTATTTTCTTACCTTGATTTTTCTGTCCATTAATGGGTTAGTAGCAGGTGGCTTTATGTTTGTATGCTCCTGAAAATGTGTGCTTGTTCAACAGAACCAAATCTGCAACATGCCTATTTATTTCTTAATGGATCTGATTCTATTGCTTTGCTAGCTGAAACTGTTTTGACTTTGAATATAGCATGATATAGTACATCCACCTTGACTGAGAGAAACAGGTTTCTTCAGGTCTGCAGATGTAGACACCTTTCAGTTGGCTACCTGACCTTTGACTTCTTCCTCTTCTTTTACCTTTCCTTTTCTTTTGCCTTTTTTTCAGCTTAGTTTTCTTTTTCCTCTTTCTCTAGCAACAGATGAAATTAATAGTACTGATAAGAGACATGTGAAATAAAACAGTATGAAAACGTTACAAGCCACGAGTATTCATCTTGGGAGGGGAAGAACATACACATGTTAAATGCAGAAAAAGGCAGACTCGACTTTTATCAATCAGACTGAACATCTGTGTTTGTATCAGCCATCAAGGAAAAAGCCTGTTGCACTTTAGTGAGAGAGGAGCTGTGGAAACAAAAAAAAAAAAGTAGCTATAGTCCAAATTAACTTCAAAATGTATTTCCAGAGTTTGGGGAAAATGACCTGATTGTATCATCTGCTAATGTCGCATATTCTGTCTGACATTGCTAGTATTTTTTCCTCTTCCAGAAGAATCTAAACATTATCCGCTCCCTCTCACTTCCACTCTCAGCTGCGCTTCTAAACCTGTTTACATTTTAAAAAGCATGGAAAATTTGGAGTAATATTTTTTTACTAAGGTTTTATCTGTTATCGAGGTAATCCTTAAATGACAGAAATACCAAGTAAAATAATAGGAACACTGTCATCTTCATCTCCAAGATGCATTCTGCATTAAATCTCAAAATGCAGTCCATACTAAATCATGTAAATACTGCTGCTTATTTTTTTTCTTATTGACAGTTTTAATCTTTTCACGTAACTGACAGCAAAAATAAAAGTTATTTGCTCTTCGCACTCCTATTAGAACTGTAGAAACAAAACAACTCTCACAGAATACTCAAGTTTCTGTCTGACTCATTTGCCAGCAGCAGAATTATTAAACCATGCAAACAATGGCCTCAGTTTACTTGTCAACATTGAAGCCAAGGGCAGGATTTGGAAAGGTTAACACACAGAGTCATAGAGCAAGTTAAGCACTAAATTGTCTTTCTTACTGTATTGAATAATGTAGAAGGAAGTAATGAGACTTTAATTTCCAAACTTGAATTTGAAATGGAAATATTTAGGGAAAAAAATCTAACTTGTGAGACAAATTAAAATGAAGGCAACAGGTTTACCAACTGAAGCTGATTTTATTCAGATCTCAAAATTCACTGAGATTTAAATAGTGAAATTTCTTCTATTATTATTTTCTAAAAGATGTGTCAGCTTCCACTAACTGGTCAAGTACAGTATTTTGTAACTGATGTTCTAAGCCTTTAAACATTCATCATCTACACGTTGTATTAGAACTTTTCATTTCACAACGGAACAACAAGTAACTGCTGTAACCAATACAAAAAAACCCAAACAATAACAACAACAAAAACACAAACAAAAAATGACAGAAAAAGCAAAAAAACAAAACAAACAAATCAAACAAACACCACCCCCA
>JANIJG010026096.1:25160-38533 GCA_024611175.1 Megaceryle torquata
AAAAAACAACAACAAAAAAAAAAAAAGACCAAAAAAACAAAAAAACAAAACAAACAAAACAAACAAACACCCCCCCCCCCCCAACCAAACAAAAAACACAAAAAACCCACCCACCAAAAAACCATAAAACACAAGAATGGGGAAGAAAAATATTTCTGCTTTTCCTACATAACATATGAATCTCAAACCAAGGAAAAGCAAAATAAACCCCAGATTCTTGTGGCAAGTAATTCTGAGCCACTTATCCCATGTCGTTTTTTTCTAGGCTCATTTTTTACTACATATCATCTGCAACAATGCATATCAATTACAGTTTTGGCAGAAATAGTATGATACTAGCAGGAAAGAATTCAGATTAACTAAGATAGGGTAAGGAAGCATCTGATGAACCTTATACACTTCTTGCTTATCTACAAGATTCTGTGTATGTTGGCAAAGTGACAAACAGCTGAGTCCAGCAGAGATATAAAATACTTCAAGGTTCAGACATGATAAGAATCAAGTGTCTTGTAGCTGATCTTTTTCAGAGGTGTCACAGGCTTCTTTTGTCCAGATCCCCAGTGTAAACTCTCCAAGCCTCACTTCCCTGTGGGGTAAATAAGAGAAGGCATTTCTCATTTTGGTTTTGGGTTATGTTTCAGTGGTCATATTCCAGATTTTTCACAAGAGCAGACAGAAGGATGTGCAATAGTTTTTACTAATAAGAGTTGTATTCCCTTCTGTTACTCTGAACTGAGAAGGCATTACCTGTCTCAATTACTTGAGGTAGACTAGGTCTTCAGACAGTGTCATGACATTCACATGATGTTATATATGTTTTCACCTTGTCAATATTTGCTTTCTTGCTCACTTTTAGTCTGGGATGCAGCTGGCAAGTTTACTTAGAGCTTTTAGACAAATGGCAGAATAGAAGGCAGGGTTGTTTGGAACCTGTAGTATCCTCATTTATGTCAGAAATGTGAGGTTGACCTTTTTTCAATACTTTTTTCTTGCTTTCAAAAAATAGTAATGCTGTAATATGGTAATTCAAAGAGATACTAGGTTTTTAATAAATTTTATTTTTAGAGGCTTGTTCAGATGTAAAATTACAATCAAAACAGTCTTCAAAAATCCTTCTATATTTTGTACAGTTCAATACTATATATATGTGTGTGTATTTTAACCTACAGTCTGGTGGTGAGCAAAAGATTTTGATACATACTCTTTTTTGGTTATTTATGTAAATGCTTCTCAAATATACTAAGAGTCCTCGGGAATTTCAAGCTGGAGAAACTTTGAGCTCAGTTTGCTTTTCTCAGTTTAGCTATTCCACAATTAATTTGCATCCTCAAGTGATGGGATCTTGTGATACATCACTGGCATTCCCTTGGGTCCCAGGAGGGAGCCAAGCAATGTGTCTGATATTTAAACACGGTGAAGTAGGGTCTCTTGGAAGCTTATTGTCTCACTTCTGTGAGACTCAGCAATTACTTTTGTTGAGTCAGTCTAATGCAGCAATTCCAAATGTCATTTAATAACAATCAAACTCTTTAGATGGAAGCCAGCTTCATACAACATGAATGTCAAACATTTATACAGTTCAGCTACAGCTCTTTCAGTATA
Source organism: Megaceryle torquata (assembly GCA_024611175.1). Classification (NCBI taxonomy): domain Eukaryota; kingdom Metazoa; phylum Chordata; class Aves; order Coraciiformes; family Cerylidae; genus Megaceryle; species Megaceryle torquata. The sequence continues at coordinate 26,763 of JANIJG010026096.1, forward strand.
AACAAGCTTCAGTTGTTACAGAGTAATGCTCCCTCTCTATGGTGTCCAGATTTAACCATGTGTAGGCACATTCTCCTATGGTTAACATTGGCTTGAAGATTTGCCAGTTGTCTCAGGTTTTCGTAATGGGACATTTCATTTCTATGAAGGGAGGGAGAAAAGAAGGGAGAAAGCATATAATTTAGCTTTTATTCTTATAGTCATAGATTTTGCAAGATTATAGATTTTTTTTTTTTTGAGCAAACCTAGGTAACTGACTTAAGAGTTTATCTCTTTCAGTATTCTTCAAATGCAGGTTTTGTATCAGCTTTTCACCTATTAATGTATTTTGTATGTAAGTGTGCACCAGGACAACTCTGAAGTGTGATATTGGGTTCACTTGCATTATGGGGATTATACATTTCCCAGGAAATTAGAATACTAGCTTGTGTATGTCCTGCATGCTCTGGTGAGACTGTGTAAAGATGAAGAGATCAGCAATGACTGCATAGCTAGAATCCACAGGAAACAAGTAAAAGATTTTACCTCCTTCCCCCTCTTCCCACTGTCCCCTGAAAATCTGCATCTTTTAAGATACATTTAGCTTTAGACAGTGAAAGGAAGTTAGGACTGAAAATAGCCTTCCCTCTTGCCCCCCACATTTTTTGAAGTGACAATGTGCATCCTATTCAGTCATTTCCCATTACTTTGTTCTCTGTGTCCTCTGCTGATTGCGTCTGTGCACACCGTCTGCCTTCTTCCTCTCTCTCTGTGCCTGTTTGAGGACTCTAATAGCTACTTGACAAAAGACAGTCTATGCTGCCCGGCCTGTTTCTCCCGCCTCCTGGCCAAAGGCCCCTCTGGCTTTCTGCAGATGCCACAGATGAAGTTACCTGTGTTTGGATGTCAGGAAGACAGCACATATATTAATGTGAGCCCTTAGTGTCTGACTGTAGGACAGTTTCAGAGGAGTGAAGTTTTGCACAAATGTTTGTTTACTTTTATATGGGGTGATATTTTATTCCTCGGAGGTGAAGGACAGGCTTGCATGATGGGCATGGTATAAGCCTATGCAAATACCCTCTGTTCACATTGCTAGCTCTTAGCCTGGCCTTAAACTTAGATTGAAAGTGTTCCCACACTGTTCAGAGATGGAGTTCAGGGGTTTTGCTGATGTACTGGGCTTCCTAGTCTGTCAATAGGACTTTGGAACTATGCTTACATACTGTGTGGGTTCTTGAACACCTTCCCATCCTCTGGTACACACTCTGCTCTAATCATGGCCTCACTGGTGACTAGGCATGTTCTTGTGTATAAATGGGGTGGGCGAGTGGGGAGGGCAGTGAGGTGAACTGAGAAGAAGCTTATCCTCATGCTTAACTGACAATGTAGATGTTGCTGAGCTGTCTTGACTCTAGAGAACAGCTCTTGGCTTTGTTCCCCACTGAGCAATAAGTTTTCTTCTCCGTCTCTGAAATGGCCAAACTGGCTTTTATGCTTTTTTCTTTCTGCATTAATCCAGTGAAATGCATCTGGTTTCAATCCCTGTCAGCCACAGAAAAATGTCAAATCTTCTGACAAGTTCTTAGCAGTGCTGATGTGGATGTAAATGCTATCATGCAGTAAGAACAAATGTATTTTTAGATACTTCTGTCAAGTCTGACATTGATGTGTCCTATCAGTTGTCAGATTAGCCCTTTGATTTATGTGGAACAATTTCCACATAACTTTCTTGGTGACGTTTTAGAGGTGACCTGAAGAAATGTGTGATCAGCTTTTTGGAGACTTGCATTTGGTGCTGTGTCACGGTCTCAATCTGTGCTGTTTAGAGCAAAATAACATTGCAACTTAGCATGCCAGTGACACACCACATTGGAGGCCTAAGTCAGGGGTTTGCCTAAAAACACTGCAAAGGGTGCATAGTGTGGGCAGACATGCTTTTTTGTCCTGAGGCTGGTGAAAGGGCTGGGACGGGCTGTTGCAGCCTATGAACTGAGAGCACAGTGCGCTGCCCTGGGTTTATCAGCTGCTATGGGCCATCCTATCTCCTCCCATTTCTAAAAGGTAAAAAATGACACACAGACAGCCTTGGTGCTGGGGAGAGTTGTGCTGCCTTGGTTCTGCAAGGCAGCTGGCTTTAAGGAAACAAGTCACCTAAAGCACCTGCTGTGCTGCTTTGTCTGTCCCTTGTTACTTCTAAAATCTTGACCTTTAGCCATGTGGGAGGAGTGAATATACAGTGTCCAGAAAGGCTTTTATGTGTGCATCTGAGTCTGTGAAAATCTACCTTTTTATTTTTTTTTTTTCTTTTTTAAGGAGAAAATGCAGGTACTTCCACTTAAAAATTGGATTTGACACAAAAACCCTGCAAGAGCATGGTAAGAGCATGGTTAGGATTATATATTGAGAGATTAATTTATTTCACCTGAGGGTAGCTAGAGAGGATTAGGTATTTTAATTCCCTCCCTTTCCCTAACAACTGCACAGAGTGCTGACACTTGTTTGGCATGGAGAAAATGACCTGTATGCTGAAGTGATTAGTGTGTGCAGTGGATTTTTTAACACCTCCTACTAAAACCAAAGTGCCATCTCACAAAACAAATCACATTTTTCATGGGACATAACAGCACCCTTAGGAAATCAGGAGCATTATCACCAAAGTGGGACATGCAGCTTAAGAACTGGTCTCACAGATGGTGAAATTTGGGACCTATCTTGTCTGTGCAGCTGGGTGTTGATTTTCAATGCTTTCACAAGTGAGATGACTTAAACACGTGGAAAGGGTATGTCAGTAGGAACTGTTGTGGTTTAGCATTTCAGAATAGCTTGATACTTCGCTGCTGGACTTGAGCTGATTACTTTAGCTACCTAATTTTTAAAACATGCTTGTCAGTTCATTTTTTTCCTGGGGATTCTTATATGATAGACAAATGAATGTACAGATGAGGCAAAAAATGGCTGTAAATTAGTAGGTGTTTATTTCTTAGAGGCAAATGTGTTTTAGTATGTTTTCAAATTAAATGTACAATTGTGCTTTTCAACAAAGGGCATTTTTTTCATTAAAAAGATGAGGCCTGAATAGAGTTCCCCTCCTGGACTTGGTCCTGTTGCCCTAACAAGCACATTACCTGTATAAACAGCTGCAATTAAAGTTTTCTTCCTTTCTTATCATTCATAATTTACTTGAAAATCAGTAAGGAATGAAATTTTGTTTCATTTATTTGTGTATCTAATGCACTTGAGGGATAGATTATACAGGTAACCCGTAGGTGGAGTATGTATGGAGCATTTTCTTTTTTATTTTTTTGAGGCTTACTGAATTTCTGTGGGTAAAAGAAAAGGCTGAATAAAAAGCAGCAATTAACATCCTTTCAGTTATTCCAGTGTAATCTGACCTGTATGTCTGTATGACTTGAAGTCATGTTAATATGAAAACTATCAGCTTTTTCAAAGCTAACTGTAGTTTGATTTTAGTACTTAAGTATTGCCATCTGTTTTGGTTTTTTCTTCATCACACCAGCAGAATGGGAATGTGCCGCAGCATGGCTGCAGCCATGGCTTCCATATATTATTGTAAGGAGACAGCTGCTCTGGGACTGGAGTCAGTGTCTTGCGATGCTCTTCCACAGCCTTTCCTATTCTCCCTGTTACAGCTTTGAACAAGGGCTCAGTGTCAACTGATAGAGGATTCACCTCAGAAGGATCTCGCGAGATGTCAAACAGCAGCGGAGGGTCATGATGGGTTACACCTTCCCCGAAACATGGGCAAATTCCTCTTCCAAAACAGGCTCCAGAGGCTTCTGGTTGGAACACTGGAGTAGCATAATGAGCTTTCCATATGGTGCCACCTGTCACAGAAGAAGCATATTTGAACAGCTTAATGGCATTAGGAGTCAGGGGAGGTCCCTGAAAGGTTGGTTCATGTTTTAAGTGATCCGCTATGTCGTTCCTAGGGTGAGCTTATGTTGTGGTTGTTGCATACGAGGGGAAGGCTCTTTTGAGAGCTGGAAGGGATTCAGAATGGTTTTCGTGGCTCATGGGCACACCTGGGCTTTAGGTACCTGCAGGGCCATATTCACTGTGCAGATGGTTAGGTCTAATATTTTGTGTGCAGAAGCTGTCTCCGACACTTTCTTGTGTCCCTTTAAAACTTTACATGGCCTTTGGGGGCAAAAATATAGCCCCTGATTTCTGAGTGCAGGTGCTGGTAAGTGGTTCTTCTGTTCTCTCTGCACCTCTGAGTCAAGAAGAGCACCTGGACTGATCACACATCACCTCCATGCTCGCTTTCTAGCACACTTTCAAATATTGTGGTCATTGCAGGTCATGAAAACAGTGAAATCTGGAGTCTAGCTTTTAAGTGAACATGATGAAGGCAACTAGTTTTCAGCTTTAGAGCTTGTACTTTATCTAGCTGTTGTACTGACCACTGAGTAGGTGCAGGTCTGTAACTTGTAATGGAAAAGATCAAATTACTGGGACTAAATCTGAATGCAGTTCAACAGGAGATTGTTCTTCTCCCTCTTTTTACCCCTCTTCCTCATGCTACATTTAGAAAGCACTGAACTCAGAGGCAAGATTGTACACAAGAAGACGACAGTGATTAGATCCTATGTCTGACAAAGGGAGAAGGGAAGAAAGGGGACATTCAACACTTGAAGCTGCTTCTGTAAAGCACTGAGCACAAATAGCTGACAACTGCATTGTCTCTACATGGCATTTTCTTTTTCGGTTCAATGTAATCTGCGTAACTGTCCTTCCTTCTATTGTCTCTGGAGCTGTTCTTCATGACTGGAAGTCTACAGCTTTATTCTTCTGTCTCTGTTGTATCACTACCGCTAGAACAAATGTTGTTAACAAATAAAATCTTAACTTCTTAAAAAGAGGAAGGGGAACAAATACCAAATTAAGGTTCAGCTAATCTTTTAGCTTAAAATCTCCGTTTTCCAGCTGGCTCACTCTGTATCTATTTCCACCCCCAAGGCTTCCATGTCCTGCTAAGCTACACTTCTGCACTTCTGTGGAGACATGTCTCAATGGTTCTGAAATGCTTTGGTATAATACATTTAGAAATGTCACAGGTTTTAGATATCTCAGTTTCTGAAATTGTGAGAGAAAGGGTGCTGAAGGTGGATTTCTTAAAGGAAATGGGCTTACTTCCTGATGGCTTATTCCTTAGGTCTGCTTGGGTGTGTGTTTGCTGCTGTCTGGGATGTGCTCCAATGTCCTTCGACTTTTCCCTGTCTGGAGACTAAAAGATCATTTATCTCGTGACAAAAATGCAAGCACCCTCTGCCATATCAGGGTCCCCTGAGCATGGGATTTGGGTCTTAGGTCTGTTGGTCAGGTAGCAGAGATCCTTGTTAGAGGGAGTTAAATAAGTATTCTCTGGGCCATATGCATTTTTCTGATGAGCTGGCTCTAGTGAGCATGCTATCATGGTATTGCTAAAATGGCCATTTAATAGACTTATCTGTCTATATGTAGAAATACATGTGATCAGTGTTCAGAAAAAAAAACCTAAGTAGTCACTATTTTCCATAAACAGTTGAGCTGAACTTCGTACACTATACCCTTTGGGACAACTCAGAGAAGTGAGGGCAGAGTGTCTGAGAAGAATTGTTCTGATTCTGCAAAATTTTACCTTTTACTTTTCACATCTGCAAATACTTACTGGAGGTGCATGGTGGGAGAAAGCCAGCTCCTTCTTGGTTCATTTGGAAGGATACAGTGAGGCTGATTCAGTGTGAGCTGAATAGACAGCCAGGTTACAGAGGGATAAAAAAAAAAAAACACAAAAAAAAAAGTGGTAGAACACAGTACTGATGGAAGCCGCAGTAGCTTCAGTCATCCCCAAAAGGCAAAGAGGGATATGCAATTTGCTACTAGAGTAGCTCTGACAGAGTTTGAAAGATGCTTGTGAATTTTAGGGCAACATGTTAATATAGTATGTCCAAGGGAAAAGAAACCTGCTTTTTCAATCCAAACATCTCTCAAACCCATCTGGTAACAATCCATCAATTTAACGAGCAGAAAGAAACGAACTGTCACTAATAAGCCCTATTGTGCTGTGGTAGAGGAAAGGACTCTTTAACATACAGACAAAGGATTCTTCTGGCTACAGTGAAGAGTTTAATTGATGCATCCTGCCTGGGTGACATCAAGACACAATGGTTTCATATCTAGCCTGTCCAATACACAGAAGTAAACAGACAATAAATATGTAATATGAACGTGATATATTTGTAAATGAGCAAAACCAGACCCTAAAATGTCTGTCAGTCTAGTCAGAAGTAATGGCAGTCTGATCAAAGAATATTGGAATTTGTGGCTCAGCTAAAAGCGGAGCCACATGGTAATATTTGATTAGCCATCTTTCATAAGCAGGACCTCCCTTTGTTTTCAACTCCCTTGCCACAGTGGTGGCTCAGTGGGAAAAATTGTTGAAAGGCACGCATAGGAGATCTAGCTCTGTGTGTGGCTGTAGAGGAGCACAAAATACCACAAAACTGCATATTGTATGCACTTGCACACATATTTTATGCATATTATATATTGTCTATGTTACAGGTAGCCTATTAGAAACTGATCTGTAGAGAACCCTTATTGATGGTTTGACATCCATGCTGTCATTGGCTGTGTGGGGTTTACTGGGGGCTAACTCTTCTCTGGTCCTATCTACACAACACCTTTTAGTGATTAGAGCATATTAGATATGATCCTGAAGCTTATTTTGCAGTTTAGTTTCATCTAAAGTCACGATCTCCAAGCCCATTCCACAATGCAACCAAAGCATAGTGAGCGGGTGTCCTCAAGAGGGGTTTGTTTCAAAAGCATACTTCTGAACTCAAATTGTGATGTAGACACACCTTACATAGCCTGGGAGAACAAAAGGTGAAAGCTAGGTGGAGAACACTAGTACTTTAACCTGAAAAGCAATTCTTCAAGCACAGCCCTTGATGGAGTATATATTTAGCCTTTCACCAGGGAATTGCATCATGACTCTTCTAGCACAAGTTTTCTCCAGGAGCTTCTGCAGTCAAAGCTTTCTTTGCCCAGAAATCTCCTTTGCCCAGAAAAAAATACTCATTAGAAAGAAATGAAGTGAGAAAAAAAAAAGTAGTGATGGATTTAGAGGCATGGAAAATGTGAGTTTCTGACTAAGTGTTCTGCTTTAGGTATTGTAAACAGGTGAATGAGCTCAGGGTTAGACGTGATCAAGCCTGGAACTACTAGAAGGTCTGGTGTGGGGACAGCTTGGCACCACTTTGTGTCAGGTGAACTGATTTCTCACATCTCTAGTGGTAACTCCCAAGTGCTGTACTCTCACTATCAATCTCTAGCTCTCCTGAGTTTTAGACACATGGGGACAGAGACTCACGTGGTGACTCATGTTTCTGCCAAGCAAAGACTGTTGAAGGCTCCATGCACAACAGCACAGCATTCCTCGGGGTAAGGGCCATGCCCTGTTCTGCTGGTGTGTGTTAGTTTAAACCTCTAGAGCTTAAGATATGGCTCAGGTGGGCACCATCGGTGACCTTGGAAACGAAGCCACTGCACGTGGTGGGGAGGTGGGGGCGGCGAGGTCTTCTAGCGCCGTGAGGCTGGTTGTGTCCGGGCCTGCCCCCCATCTCCCAGGGAGCTCAAAGCAGCAGGCTGCAGCCCTCAGCCATCAGTGGGGCTGGCCACGCTCTCTCTGCACGCCCACAGCTGCGGGTGCCTTTTCATACAGGTCACCTCTAGATGTGAAAATGAGAAGCGGAGCAGTGAACTGCACCGAAGAGCCACGGAGATTTTGTTTTCCTGTCTATAACCTCCTTACTTGGAGCTCTCATATCACGCCTGACTGCTGCCGCCCGACGCCTGTCGGGCCGCGAAGCGGCCGTTACGGCGCTTGGCCGGTGGCGGTTGGCGGTGCCGTGCTGCCCCCTGGCGGCCGCTTCCCCTGCCGGCACCGCGCTGCAGACTGGAGAGAGAGAAGCCCTGAGGAGGAACGCCCAGAAAGCGGACCCTGGTGCTTACCCTCCCCTGTTGCGGGAGGACGATTTGGCCGGAAGGAAGCGGTGTGGTGGTTGGTTTGTGTTTTGGTTTAGTTGTTGGGTTTTTTTAGGAGGGGGGTGGGGGGTGGAAGGGCTGGTGTCGGTCTGCTGCACGACACCACGGCTGCAGTGTTCCCCTGCTAGGCATCTGTCTCTGCTGCTGAGCCGCTCCCTACAGCACTTAGCAGGGAAGGAGCACACCAGTTGCTTTCTACATTTTCATAGACTCATGGAATCATTAAGGTTGGAAAGGACTTTCATGATCGTGAAGTCTGTCTACCCAGCATTATCATGACCATGTGCTGAAGTGCCACATCTAAACATTCTCTGAACACCTCCAGGGATGGTGATTCCACCACCTCCCTGGTCAGTCTGTTTCAATGCCTCACCACTCAGTAAAGAAATTTTTCTTAATATCCAACTTAAACCTCTCATGGTGCAACTTAAGCTAATTTCCTTTCATCCTATCACTAGTTACCTGGGAGAAGAGACCAATACCCACCTCACTACAACCTCCCATCAGATTGTTGCAGAGACCGGTAAGGTGTCCTCTCATCCTCCTCCTCCAGATTAAACAACCCCAGGTCCCTCAGCTGCTCCTCATAGGACATTTTCTTCAGACATTTTACCAGCTCCATTGCCTTTCTCTGAACTCACTCCAGCACCATAATGTCTTTTTTATACTGTGGTGCCCAAAACTGAACTCAATACTCAGGCTGCAGCCTCACCAGAGACAAGTAAAGAGGCACAATCACTTCTGTACTCCTGTTGGACACACTGTTTTTGATACAGGCCCTCATATTAAGGTGCTTAATAAAAAAGAGACAATGACAGCAATGGAGGGAGATAACACTTTAAGCAATCAGTTTCATTTAGGGGTTAGGTTATGGGGTTGTTTCAATTGAACTTGATTTATTATTACAGCAGAGACCCCATTTCCACGGGAAGAGCAAAGATGCGGTGTGATGTTTTACACATATCACTTAGAGATGATATATTCTAATTGTGCCCAGAGGAAAGAACTGAGTCCTGGTCTCCTTAGATAACTAATTAGTTGAGACAGACAAATTGTTGGCCTTGAGAAACACTTTGAGTAAGTGTGGTTCCCTCACAGGTATCACCTAGTTTCATAGCCATCAGATCATCCAAATCCCCAGTGCAGGGGAAGCAGCAAGGCATGGGAGCTGCTGAGACCAGGCCCATCTGCTTCTGGCTGTGCCAAGCACCAGCGCTGCAGCAGTTCCGTCAGCTTGCAGGTGCAATTCATCTCAATTAACTTTATTATGAGAGTGATTTTTATATCCTGATATCTTTACATCAATATCAGCTCCATTTTTAGTCAGTGGAGAGAAGGAGGCCAGATGTACTAATCAGGAGTTGAATTTCACCCTGTGAACATCTGCATGTCATCTGCAGTGACTATATAACAACAAGCTCAGATCCAGGCACCTGTGTTAGGGTCACACGAATGCCATCCTCTGTTCTGAGCAGTAATAAAGATACAGCTACCAGTCACTGGCCCATTATTCTCTTTTGCACTGTTATGGAGGGTGACATCAGCAAAGATTGGGTGCTTGTTGAAAGCTCAGGAAAGCATTACAGCTGCAGGCAGCTCATCTAATGCCACTGCTGAAAGAATGAAGCAAATAAGAGGGGACTATTGAAAACAAATTGCTTAAGATAAAGACCTTATCTGTGAAGTTCCTTTTTATTCAACCTTACACTAAAGCTGATCCCAAATACTTTCACAAGAAAAGTGATACAGAAACGTGGCAATGACAGGGAGATACTTGAAGCTATACTACCTAGGAAGAGAAACCCTTGTCAAGGCAGGACAAATAACAATAAAGCCTTTCTGTACCTTCTGCAGAAGCGAGCAGCCATGTGTTTTTATGTGATACTCTATTGGAAGTGAGAGGTTACATCGTCTTAGGTTGAACATTAGGAAAAAACTTCTTCCCTGAAAGGGTTCTTAAGCAGCAGAACAGGCTGCCCAGGGAGGTAGTGAAGTTACCATCTCTGGAGGTATTTAAAAGGCATGTAGATGTGGTGCTTAGGGACATGGTTTAGTGGTGGGCTTGGCAGTGTTGGGTTAATAGTTGGACTCGATGATCTTAAAGGTCTTTTCCAATGAAAACAATTCTACAATTCCATGATCTTTGATCTGCAGGAGGAGGGGATGTTTATACTCACTGTCCTTTTGGTGCCATCGCACTGCATGCAGAAACACACCACAGTAGTGAAACATGAACTCATGCCCGGAGTGTTGAACTGTCCCCTGCAGCAAAGGCAGAAGGGTGCGCCCATCGATTACCCTGATGGAGAGGATGAGAATCACCAGACTGCTGAAGCATTTCAGTCTGCATCTGGAGAGTGAGCAGTACTCACTGTCCATGTATGCAGAATTAGGATTTCAAGTGTCATTTCTAAACCAAGCTGTTGTTTAGCTAATGAGCCCTGAGATTTTTAATGGTGTGGATGGGTGGAGATCAGTGACTAGCAGCTACTAGCATTTCTTGCAATTACAGCTAGTTCACACATCCTGCATGGGAATACAAGTTACCATTTGGTCATTTTCCTGGAAGTGATCACCATAGTGAAGGCATGATTCACGGCTTGCAATTTTTGCTCCCTGAAATGGAAATCACTGATAGTTCTGTGAGCTCGAGACTTTTTTAAAAAAAATTAAAGTCCCTTACTACACCACCAGTACTTTTATGCTTTTTCCTCAAATGGCTTAACCCCACATGCTTTCTCATGTTCTTTGGAGGAGTCTAACACAAGTGCTACAAATGGTTACCATCGAGGAAGCTACCTCTCCAGTACTGGCAGCCAAATGAAGGCCATGTGCCATTTGCTCTATCTTCCTTACTCATGAAGAAGCAGGCTTCCTAGTCCTGGAGAGGCCCTGTACTAGAACTCAGGACCAACCACCTTTGTAAGTATCTATGGATTTTTCATAAAAAGTAAGATTAAAAGAGGTAAAGCGGTGGTTGGTTTTTCTTTGTTTTGTCCTGTTGTTGTTTCTTGTTTTGTTTAGTTTTTTGTTTGTTTGTTTGTTTGTGTTTTTGTTTTGGTTGGTTGTTTTTGTTTTTTTTTTTTTTACAGTCATACCAATGTCCAAAATCAACCAGTTTGCTTTCTAGTGATTAGAAAACTAAAAACTCTTGATAAAACATATTGTTTTCCCTTGCCTTTTCTATGCAAGCGGACAAGATGGGGAAAGCTACACAGAAAGCAAGCTAGAGAACTGCCTTGTTAAGAAACAAACAGAATTTAACCTGTATCTGTTAGGATGCATGACTTATACAGTCAGCTTCTGTTTCAATCAAGAAAGGGGATCAAATATGATTTGTGTAACCACCTTTCTACCTGTCCTGAGGCACTGCTCCTCCAGCCAGTTGAACCACTGTTGGGAAAATGTCCATAAGGCTTGTCAGTTCATTGATAGTTGTTCCTGCAGGAAACACTCCTGGCCATCTAACTATTCCTGGGACACGGATCCCTCCTTCCCAGCCTCCCATTCCTTTTCCACCTGTTAGAGAAAGGGGGGAGAATAACAAGAGAAAGAGAGAAAGAAAGAGAGAAAGAAAGAAAGAGAGAAAGAAAGAGAGAAAGAAAGAGAGAAAGAAAGAGAGAGAGAAAGAGAGAAAGAGAGAAAGAGAGAAAGAGAGAAAGAAAGAGAGAAAGAGAGAAAGAGAGAAAGAGAGAAAGAGAGAAAGAGAGAAAGAGAGAAAGAGAGAAAGAAAGAAA
>JANIJG010026097.1:4563-23424 GCA_024611175.1 Megaceryle torquata
TTCTAAGATTTTTTAAGTGCTGACTTTTTATATTTTAAGTTTATTTTTAAAATAAATTATAAACATAGCCCTCTTTCTGCTAAGACATTTTAAGTTAATATAAAGAAACATTAGAAATGCAGAAGAAATTGGCGTACCTCAGGAATTCAGTTCAGTGGGGCACTGTCATTAAATGTCTTATGCTGACCCAAACCAAAATATACTATTTATTTTTAAGTCTAACTTTTCAGTTTTCTAGATGACAGAGATGTTGTAGATGAGATAAGATTATGCATGCATCTTGATACACAGCTGTCAACTAATTGTACAAAAATTAAGTACAGTGTTAAGACAAACTAGCTGTTGATTTGTGTTTGTGTTAAAAATAGGACAGTGGACTTCATCCTGCAGGAAAAAAAAAAAAAAAAAAAAAAGCAATATACAATAGGTCTTTTATTCTGTAGAGAGATTTGTAGCTCTGGAAGGATGTTAAAAAAGGTTTTATGGGTAGTATATGAAACTAAACTGGATAAGCCTTCAATTAGGTTTGAGAGGCCTCTATCTATTTGTATGTACATTGTATACTTAAAAAAGGAAGGAAATTGCCTGATGTGATTGACACCAGTCTGGTCTCTTTTCAAATGAGCATTGTACAATGTAAGCAGCTGTCATTTTCTAGCTAGATTACACATCAGGCACTGTGTGAAATATGATGTCCTGTCCTTTTCCACAAGGTGTAAAACCATAATCCATTCCCTTATAAACCTCGCTCTCTTGGCTGGGAAATCAGGTCCACAGAGAGTGCTGAGCAGACTACGTGTCAGCCTGGCTAAGGACTCTTTGTATGTCTCTCCTACAGCTTCTCCAGTCCCTCTCACTGCAAGCTTCAGACACTGCTGACCACAGACACTTTTTAAAGGAAGGCCAGTATTGTGCCCAAGTACCCATCTTTTACTTCTCTCTATTGCTTCTGTCCTATTGCTCTTAATTATATTCAGAACACCTTCACTTCTGCAGATTTCCAGCAGAGCTCTGCCTCCTCCTGACAATTCTCTTTTATAGCAATGTGTTTATTTAATACCTGCAAATGGAAAAACTTAGCTATTCACACTCAGAAACACTCTGCCATAATTTATTGAACAAAGTCCATCTTTATCTGCATTCATGAAATTGTTCCTGCTGCTTCCGTAAGTTTCTCCTTCCCTTCATGTTATTTTACTGCATATGACAGAGAGGTGAGTAGAAAGATGCACATAGAAGACAAATGGAAATAAGATCTCATGGCACAGAAGCAGGAAACAGCTTAGGAACACAAACCAGTACCCAACACCAATATTGGTCACTGGAGTTCATGTAATGTCTAGAGCAGAAATGGATATTTGAGTGTCTGTGTTCCTAGTTATTTAATCCCAGTTTGGGGATATCATTGACATTTATACACTTTTATAGCATGTTCAACTCTCAATACACTTAGGATTCTTCAACATACAAGGTTCTGCAGATAAAATGCAGTCTGTGTAAACACAGTCATTCCTCCAGAAGAGGCTGCAATGCCAAAAGCCAATTAAAATGCACAGGGATTTTTAGAACCTTTATAATCTCTGAAAGCATGGACTCTGTAGAAGGCAGTGATTTAGAAGAATCATAAAAGGATATATGTTCCTTTGAACATCCTTTAAATTGTTGTGTAATGTGGGCTTAGTTGTAATTGTTCCATATGTTAATGCTTCTTAATGTTATAAATAAAAGAATCTTTAAATTGTGCTGATAGAATTTAACACAAAATATCTGGGCACTACAGCTTAACCATAGACTTAAAGGAGTCTAGTCTGAGCTTTGTTGAATGGACTCTGGTTAAAGCTAAAATTGTAAAACCTCTGTTTAAATCAGGCATCTTTTGAAAAGCAGTATTTCTACAATTACCTTAAGTTTTACCTTTAAAATCTGAAATTTTAAACACAATTTATATGGTAATATAAGTCTGTGGGTTTCTTTTTTTCAGTATGCCATATGGAAAAGCAATACTAGTGTTCAGTACAATTTTTTCCACACTGCTCACAATACTGAGCATGGAAGAAAAATGGAGCTGTTATAACTACATTATATTTCACTCTGCTGCATATGATAGCAGTTAGTCACACAGTTTGGTGTAGAGGGAAAAGCCTAATTTTTGTCTTCTTAGCTTCCTCTCCTAACTCTTCAAAATTCCTCTTAAATTTACACAGTTGTTGGTCCTGCCAAAAACTTATATTACCACTGGTGCCTCTTATCTTCAAGGTCTTTGCTGCACCCTGTCTGTCTCACAGTCAGAGAGGAGCTGTTTTCCTGAGGGTGTTGCTTTGCAGGCTTCAGTCCTGCAAGATGGCTTGTGGAGTCCTGGTAAGAGAACCCGCTCCCTCTCAGATGTCGAGGGGTCATCTAAAATATGAGAGATGCTCAAGCAGGCAAAAACTGACATCAGCGAAGAGGAAAAAATACAAGATGAACTGAGATGAGTCACTACACATCTCCACTTTGTGCAGTTTTTAAAAATGCAGCTTTTAGAAATGCAGACATAAAGAGAAGGAGGATGCGTTGTAGATAAGAAGACAACTGCTTGAGCTTTAGTAAATTTTGTGGGAAAATGTAGTCCTGAATACAGGAAAATGAAGAGGGACTAGGACGATAAAAATGGAATTAATGATTTTTGAACCAGAGGCATTAAAACATAGATAGGATATCTAGTTACTAATATTTCACTACTTTTTCTCACCTAAATTCTGTTGAGCTACATGCCATGTGGTCTGGCAGCAAGAACTATTTCCTTTCTCTCCCCCAAAAGAATGTTCAAAGTAACTAAGAGGTGATCTGGCAGGAAGATGAGACAAGGAAAGATAGTAGAACAGAGCTGTGGGGAAGATGTGTTGCAAACAGTAAAAAGTATCTTGGAAAATGTGATGATAGATACAGAATTATTAAGCTTGTATCCACACCACTTACTTTCTTTTGAATAGTGCCTTTTCACAGTAGCCATTGGTATTCAAAATAACATGTGGGTGTTCTGGCTTTAGTTTTGGAGCATTTTTTTACATAGCTTATAGCTTGAAGATACAGTTCTAATATAGTTTCTGAATCAGGAAATTAATTTTCTTTCTTACTCCAGGAAAATAACCTCAAATTAAACTCTGCAGCAGAGCCTTATCTAGCCCCAAACCTGATGTTCTTGTTGATCAGTGAGGAGAGGTCTATTGTTTTTTGGGCTGCTTTGCAGGCACACTGAGTTCTGGGGCTTCCTCATGGGCTGGTATCTGTCATTGCACTGAGACCCTCAGGGCTCAGCCTGTCTGAACTCAGCAGTCCATCCTGGCCCTGCAGTCTCTGAAGTGCTCCACTTACCATAGGAGTAACTGCAGCTGTTTCTTTCAAGGTTTCTTTCAAACTTCGAAAGTTAATGAACAGCTGAGTAGTATCAGCAAAATAACCTCAAAAAGTACTACTACTTGTCATCTTTATGGATTAGTATAAAGGTATGTTTTGAACCAGGGTGTGGTAAGTAGCATCTTGACTTCTGGACTTTTCTGTTGGGATAGGAGGTAAATTCAGGAAACAACAAAGCAAGTAATTACTACAAATAGTCAAAACATTGAAAAAAGAGCTCTTGTCATAGCTGTTAGACTATGGAAGAGAAGAGTTTGACTGACTATAAGGTAGAATAAAGCAATTCAGGAGTAAACATAGAGTGACAAGATTATTTTTACATACAGAGGCAAAAAAAACCCCCAACTAAATAAAAACTCAGCTAAGGTATCAGAATTCTGGAAAAGGATTTACAAAAAAAAAAAAAACAAACCCAAACAAAAAAACCCAAACATTTAAATAAATAGAGAGAAGTCTACTAAAGAAAGTGACTTTTTTGTTTGTACCACAAATCTGGAGCCCTAAAGTTAACTGAGAAATCGTTATTAGAATCAGCACAGTGCAGAACAGAGTACTGAGCAGTATGCTGAGCAGAGGGAAAAGCTCATCCCTTGGACCTGCTGGCTGCACTTGCTGATGCAGCCCCCAATGCTGTTGGCCATTTCTGCTGCTGGGGCTTACTGCTGGCTCAGGTTACCTTGCTGCCCACCAGGACCCCTGGCCCTTCAACTTCCCAGCCTGCTGTGGTGGTGGTTATTGCTACCCAGCTGCAGCATGTTTATGAGGTTTCTGTTGGCTCATTTCTCCAGCCTCCATGTATTGCCATCCCCTCTAATTTGGGGCTGCTCACAAACTTGCTGAGATGGCAACCCTTCCATTCATCTAGGCCATTAATGAAGACATTGAACAAGTATTGGTCCCAGAACTGTGTTTATTTCTGAACTGTTATAAACCACTTTATCCTCATTTTCCTTTCTTCTGCAATCTGACAGATATGTCTACAGGCATTTTTCTAGTGCTTTTGAATCGATCTCACACTTTCCTATAAACAACTATCACCTGCTCAAAGTTGGATTGAGACATATTATTCACAGCCTGACTTTAGACATCACTTTTGCTGCTCAGAAAAGACACAGGTAAGATTGAAAATATACAAAACCAGCAATCATTGCAAAAAACGTACATTAATCAGCAGTCATTGTATCCTCAATAGGATATTGGATGTGGAAGAAATATTAGTGAATATGTCCCCTAAGAAACATTTACGCCAATGGATTTGTCAGTGTACCCTTAGAAACACTCAGAATTTATTGAGGGATCATTTTCAGAGTTATAAAGGCTTACAGAAAGCAACTTTTTACAAACGGACAAGTTGAGGATACAGAAGAATTGAAAGATATGGACAAGTTCACCCTGTGAAGCTATGGTGGCATGAGACATGCTTGAAAACTTCTAATCCCGGTAGGTATTGGCCAACATTGCTTTCCCACACAACAGCAACCATTTCATGTAATAAAACTGTAATGTAAGGTTTCTACTACTCAAACAATCTCTTTAAAGAAGAGATACCTTTCATATTACACGTTACAAAGCATGCATTTGAGATGCTTGACAAGGAATGAATTTTCCTAAATTAGAGACACAGACCAGTCTTATTGTATAAAGAATTGTATGTAGCAAAGGTAATAAACTAAATTTGGGTATTGAGAAAATGTGAAAAAATATACACCTGTTGAGCCATTGATAGCTAACTAAATAACTGGAAAGATTTTATTGTTGTCTGACAAAACAATACAGGTGCCTGTAAAAAAGCCTGCCAGAATTGTGCTACATTAAGAAACAATAAATTCTTCCACTTCTTTTTTTAAAATGCTTCCATATTTTCCTATAAAACACTGTGATTCAAGCTCATCTGCTGAGTAACAGGTAACAGATAAATCCACTGGGTACAGGCAAAAATGAAAATGGTACCAGGGCATAATAACTAAGGTGTCAGCTGGTTTGACATCCTGTCTCTGACAACTCACACTAATATTTATACTGGCACATCAAATCAGTAACCTAAACCAAGATCTGGAGAAGAACCACCCACTCAAAAGGATATAAAAAAAATGAATTTTAATTTAATGCTTACTGAAACAGATAAATTAGTGATTATTTTACACAAAGAGGACAGGTGGCCTTTGCCTGGCAAAGCATTGTCAGTGATCTACCATGTCTAGTAGTGCATCAGAATATGTATTGTGCCTGTGAAGCATGAAAAATCTTAAACCAGCTTAAAATCAGAGCCAATATATTTTCTGACCAGCAATTCCAGCAACTGTGCTTCTCTTAAACAGCAACTAAAAATTAGTCTGCTCCAGGACTCTACTGCACTGTATTTATAAAATGTTTCCTAGCATTTAACTAATGTTATGCCAAAGAGGAATATTTTAGTCTGAGTCCTACTTGGGCTATCTGTAGCTGATGTGACTGGACATCATGTCCTTTTTAGTATCATTCCTATATCTTGCTCAAATTTTTCACTCTTCTGGCATTACTAAGTGCACAAAATCTGGTTTTATTCCTATCAAGGTGCATTGGATGCAGGTGTCAGGAAGCCAGGGAGCTGCTGGGGCAGCCTCTGTGAGGAGAGGCTGGGACTGGCCCATGCTAGACAGCTGATTCCAGCCCACTCCAACTGACCCCCACAGGGCAGAGCTGCGGAAAAAGTTGTTTTAATGTTTGCTTTCTTGTTTCTCACTACCTGTATCTTTTAAAATTGGCAATAAATTAAATTAATTTTCACCAAGTGGAGTCTGTTTTACCTGTGAAACAGACTGGTCAGCATTCTCCCTTGTATTTATCTTGACCCATGAGCTTTCTCATCCTATTTCATCCCCTCTCCTGTAGAGGATGGAGAATGAGAGCAGCTAGGTGGACGTTTGGCTGTTAGCCAAGATTAACCCACAAAAAAGGCTTTTCACAAAGAGGAGTTTCCAAAGATAATTAATTTCAGGGGAAATACAGGAATTCTGCATCAGAAGAATATACAATTTTTGAAAGGTACTTCTTGGCTTTATATTATTATTGCAATATTTCATGGCAAGTATGTATTATTACTGTATAATGTGCACCTCCTGTCAAATTAAATGTCATTACATTGTGACACATTGTACCAGCAGCAATATAACTCAATATATCATTATATATGTAATACTATACTATGGCATAATAGTTGATAATTATTTTATATTTTATTAATATTATTATGATTTTGGCTAGGTATTTGCAAATACTACCCAAAGACAGTGAGCATTTATACTGCCTACATTAAGCCCTTCAGTTTATATCCCTTAATTGGCAACCTATTTGTCCTAAGATCTCTTTTCAGGGAGTAGTGAGGTAGGAGCATATTAGAAAATTTCAAGCTTCTCCTCTTACTTTGCAGTTATGCATCTCTGTCCACAAACTGTATTGACAGAAAGAGACTAGACTCATAAATCGGGGTTTTAATGCTACATGACATGAATACTCCAGTTATCTTGAAGGAAGTGAGATAGATACAGTTTTCATTATAAAAATCCTCCCAACAAAAGGTACTGGAAGTGGCTATTCATGTAATTAATACATTTTGAGTTTATCTTCATTTGTATTTGAAGAGCCAAAGTGTTTTATTACAGAAAATACAGGAGACATTCATATCCAGAAGATCAGTAGTTTCAATCAGTAGTAAGTAACAGCTGCCCTTTAAAGTGTGAGATACGTAACAAAGTCCAGCAATGTTTTTATATTATTGTGAATTATTGCTGACTGATGCAATATTCTGTACTGTCATAAGAAAACAGAAAAATAAATTAACAGGACAGGAAAAAATGAAGTGATTTTTAAAGGATAATCCCACTTAAAAATGGCATTCTTTGAAATAAAACAAATAACAATTTTATCTCTATGCATTAATCTAAGAACAATTTAATTTACAAAGGAAGAATGGAATCAGTGTAACCTTCTGAAAAATGACTGAATTGTTAATAAAAAGTTTAACAAATTTTACTACAAGGTTTTGTATAGATCATCAGTCAGGTTGACATCTCAAATAAATAATCCAGTTATTTTTTAAGAATGTGAGATCCCAGTCCTTGGAATGACCTGCATTTTTTTTCTAGTATCATGACATTAAAAGTAGATATTCTTTTTATGCTTGTATTTAGTTTATTTTTCTCTTCATTCCTTGATTGCCAGAATGTTAATTCTATCCAAATTTGGTTTTGCATATTGGTTTACCCTCTAAAAAAAAAAATTATTTATTTATTCTGCTTGCCAGGTTTTATAAATAAACTAACTGGGAAAAAAAAAAATCAACACACAGGCCTGCTTTTCTTTGATATACATCTTCCTATAGAGCAAACAGATACATTGAAAGGGCTTTCTCTTCTGTATTGCTATCAAATGCCATGGCTTATTGCAGACCCAGGAGCACAAAGGGGAGCAAAGTACAGAAGCTGTATTAGGACTCAGATATTGACTTTAGAGTACTCTGCAACTGAACCAATGCAGATAAAATAGGCGGTAGGATTTCCAAGTCACTGGTCATCAAAGAATATTCAATAGGTCATGGGCTATTTAAGAATCTGACATAACTGGTTTTTTTTCTGCTTGAAATCTCATTCATTTATTGTTATCTATTTCCACCTCAATGTGCTTACTGTATGTGACCATTGTATCTAACCTTTTTCTTTTTTCATCTCCAGGTTGTCTCTTTAAAAAGTGTGATGTCTGAAAGAGATCGCAAAAATAATAATAGTTTCACTTTCCTTATAACACTAGTTTTTGATTGCTCCATAAACAACAGCTTCTTTTTTTCTTCTTGTTCTTTCTTTTCTTCTCTATTTCTACTTTTGTCCTCTTTCTTTCCTGTCTTTATATCAGAAAGAAAATAGAAATCCCAAGCATTTTCACCCAAATGATTAGTAAATCATAGCACAGTTAGACTGTAAGTCATGTTCATTGATCTTGTACAGCTACTCATCAAGCACATCTTATAAAGCCACAGAATGTTGTTCTTTTTAGGAAAATCATGCAGTTATGAAATCAGACTTTCAGCCTTCACACCACTTAAAATGAACAGAAGTTAAAAATATAGACTACTTTGATGTCCCTTCTGCTTCTGCAGCTGGAGAGGTGGATTTTTATGCTGTGGTGTCATCTTCTTTCAGGTTAGGTTGCCTCTGCTTCCAGAGGTTCTGTGCTCTTTGGCAGACACAGTGTCAGCACTGCTGCCTTTCATCTAAATACTCCCTGATGGGTGAGCCAAATACCAGTGGCAAACTGTCTGCACAGCATAATTTTTTTAAAACGCAAGATTTCACCTTAAAATAATGACTTTTTTCATCATCATTTTTTAGCGAGTCAGGCAAACTGTTGTAAATATGTACTGTATGACCTCACAGCCCAGGGCTGTATGAGTTTTGTGTCAAGGCCCAATTTCACCTTCAAATGAAATGCAATATACATGAGGAAAAGGGCAACTGTAAGGGAAAAAGAGAGCAGATTAATTTTGTGAAGGTGGCAATAACTGGCAGATCCTTAGAAATCAGTAATTTACCTATGCTCACTGTGTTGTTTAAATCTCTAGCAGATTATACTTGAATGTCCTCACTGACAAGGATGGGGAGCCTTGGAAGTCCAGTTAAGAAAAGGTTTTTCATAAAACTGGACTTGCTTTCCCCATGTAACTAAATAGATGAGATGCAATAAGACAGAGTCTTGAAACAGAATATAAAAGAGAAAAAGAAAATAGAGAAGTTGGATTAGTAGTAGCTGACCCAATAAATTCACGTTTCTGATGAGGCAAATATTTATATTTTAGATATTTACTCAAACCTTGGGCACTTTGTATGAACCTGTGAAGTCTGCAGAACATCAAATGTGCAATATAGCTTACGAATATCTGACATAGATTATTTAGAGAGGTAGATTCAGTACCTGCATGAACTGGTTCCTAAGGGTTAAAAGATCAAATCCCTAAGAGGCAACATTCTACCTTGAGATTCTAGATGGCAGAAAGACACAGGAAAATAGGAGTCTGAAAAGGAAGCTTCTGGCTATTTCCAGAGCCTGAAGCAATATTTGATTTAGCTCTACAGTTCAACATGGATGAAAGCTGAAGACGGTATTTATAATTTTAGACACATTCAGCTGATTTACAAAGGCTTTTCACCTCAAATATAAAAACAGTAACTCCCATGAAAAATTAATCCAATGATTATATCAGAGAAAAAAAATGAAACTGACAGTGTTATATATTTAATGGCATCAGTTACAGTATGATCACCAGCATGTCATAGCAGTTAAAGATGGACTGTATTAACAGTCCTTTAACTTAGAAAAAAACACCAACAAAACAAAAGGTAATAAACACTATGCCCAATCTTCAAGGATATTTGAGACCCCTCAATAAGTGATAGTTGTTTTTTTTCCCATTTAGCTATTACATTTATGTGAAAAAAATGAGGTCCTAATATTTGCCCAAAATATTTGTGGGTTATTTTTCCTGTTAAAATGGCCAAAATAGCAAACAAAAAACCCAGAATAACAACAAAATATTGCTTTGTTGTTTGTTCTGGGTTTTTTTAATGTTCAGGAGTTACAGTCACATAGAGGGCAAAATTCCATTCTTTGCAGAAGAGAATAAAAGAGTAAATTATGAGGATTAAGTGATTAGATGAAATTAAAACGAATGGTTTCATTCAGAGCTCCATGAAGCCTACAGAGTTTTCCATTCATTTTAGGCCCTGTGATGATATAATCTAATCTTACAGGAATTTTATCTTTATACATACTTATGCAATAAATAATACTATAACTGGTTATAAGTATATACTGAATGAATGCAGCTGTATCAGAAATGTCTTAAATAGCCATAGTTCTAGATGATGACAGTATCTCACCTTGTTTAGTGATGCTGAGTTAAAAGGAAACAAGTCAAGAGATATAAGAAGTCATCAAAAGCAAGACAGAAGTGACCAGGCTTCTGTGGAATTAATACATATTAAAAAAGATTAAAAGTAAATAATTAAAATCAGAAAAACATAAGTAGAGAATACCAGATGAGAGGAACGCACATGACCTGACTCTGCCTTATGAAGTGATGCAGTAATATATCAAAAGTACAGAAGCACCAGCAGAGAAAGACAATTAAAAAAGATAGCTCTGTATGTGTAAAATATGACAATTACGGTGTATGTAGCTGAAAATTCATTAAACTTTAAAAACTGGATACTGAATAAAACAGAGTACAGCTGCCATTCCACTTAGATTCTTATTTATTGCTATACTGGGGGCCTTTCCATTTCCTATTAGAAAGCATAAGTAGAAAAAAAGGTGGTTACAGTGGAAGGAATGAAAAGTTAATGGAAACACTGACTGCAGAATGTGTGTCTGTTTTCTCATTTTTTATCATATGTGATGAAGCATTCAAATAGAGAGAAAATAAGCAGTCGTCATGTACACTTCACTTCTTTTAGTGTCATCTAATGTCTGGTCTCAACAGGGGTGAATGCCAAGGGGGCTTGGAACAAGGAGAGGCATTGCACAAGTTCCCTACAATCATGTTAGATGAGTTCAAAAAAGATCAGTTTCTTGGTTTTGCAAACCTACTGCTGCATGAATGTCAATACCTGGTTAAAAACTCCTGACTGTCTTGTTGACAATATTAGTATCTTTAGATAACACCATGATAAATGATCTAGAATAGATCAGATTAAGAAAATAATTTCAAGGTGTCCTTTCTCTCCAAAAAGAAACATGACTTCTGTACCTTAGACAGAAATAAAAAAGATTATTAGCGTTTGTGTCTCTGTTGAACATACAGGTAATGTAAAGGCAAAAGAAATTTTGCATGTGATTCCAGATGAAGGCCTAGGTAAACTGCTGAAGAGAAAGTTTAGTTTTGTTCTATCTGTCTTAACCATGCGTAGTTTATTGGGTATTTTTCTCTTTCTTTCAGTGAATTTATAATTTTGATATCTCTGTTAAAATAATCTTTAAATGAAATCTTAAAACATTTCAGTTTGCAGTTGATACTGCAGAAAGCTATTGTTGTGTGCAATGATACAGTCATGGACTAATGAACTGAGGCAGTTACTAACAGCCATGTAACAGTCCTAAAACCAGAAAAGCCATTTAAGCACTGAAAAGAGAAAAAGTGAAGAATAGTCAGTAATGGAACATGGTTTCTACTAGAGTACTGCTGTTGGAGTGGGTCACAAAAATGATCAGATGGCTGAAATACCTATCATATGAAGAAAGGCTGAGACAGTTGGGGTTGTTTAGCCTGGAGAAGGCTCCAGGGAGACTTTATTGCGATCTTTCAATAATTAAAGAAGGCCTATAAGAAAGATGGAGACAAACTTTTTATCGGGACCTGTTGAAACAGGACAAGGGGTAACAGTTTCAAACCAAAAAAAGGGCAGATTTACACCAGATATGAGCATGAAAACTATTGCAATGAGGACAATGAAACACTGGAACAGGTTGCCCGGAGAGGTGGTAGAAACCTCATGCCTGGAAACATTCAAGGTCAGGTAGGACAGGTATCTGAGCAATCTGATGTTGTTGAAGATACAGTGGGATTGGACTAGATGACCTTTAAAGATCCCTTCTAACCCAAACTATTTTCTGATTCTATGATCTTAGTCCTCTTTTTGCTTTTTAAGTATTTGCTTTAAACTTGCATACCATGAGCTTGATACATTTCAATCACACTAGAATAATAATTTTAAAAGTGGGAGATAGCACAGAGTTTTGTTTCAGCAGTTCAGGCCTGATCTGAGAGTGCATTAGGCAAGGAAAGGGAGGTCCATCCTTGCTACATCAGGCATTATGAGCATGAGTGCCAGACTCTTAATTCCCAAAAGATCATTTCCACCACTTGTGGAGGAGAGATCAGAGAGATCCTACATTTAATTAGCACCTGAATTAGATAGTTGCTACCAGCAAGGTAATTATAAATGGCTACTTCATAAAATGATAATGTATATTCTTATAACATTAGGTTATGTACTCCTTTACTGAACTTCACATGGCATCTACTGCTTTTTGTACCCATGATGCTAAGGAATATTCTGGGAGAGAACAACTGGTGCTGATGTTACTGGAAATGTAATTATTTTATGAGATTACATCGGACAATTACATTGTCTGTCTTATGAATATCTCCAGTTTTAAGTTTCAAAGGAGTTTAAATTCTTGGCCATAAATACTTGCAAATGAATTTGTAAAGACTCAGGAAAGCAGGTTGTGTAGTTCTCATTTTGCCTTATTTTTCCTCTACTGTTTTAGAATATTAAGCTGGCTATTCCAATCATATGTAATATATGTCACTGCAAATTGCAGCACATTGCAAATGGTTACCTGTACACATAGGAACTATTTTGTCAGTTGTCAAAGAACAAGGACATCTCCTAAGACACCAAGGCAATGCCACACTGGATGTATGTGAGATAACATAAAGCTCTCCCAAATGAGGAAATTACCTTTTTTTTTTCTCCTTATACAGATGTTAATTACTTATTCAGGGTGGTTGGGTTGTTTTGGTTTGTTTGTGGGTTTTTTTTTTTTGTGAGAGTAGGAGATACCACAACGATAAATTTTTGTCATGCCTTAAGTAATAACATGTACGATTTATGAAAAGTATGGCTCATCTGACATTATTTTAAAGCTACAGAACATTCTGAAATAAAAATAGCCTTCTCAATTATAACTTAAGATGCTAAATCCTGTTTCCTTTCAATGACTTATTTTAGAAAACGATGCATGAACTAATTTCCAGTACTTTGAAAGAGAGGAATTTAATCAGATTTTAATTTTTTCATATGAATGGCTTGCCTATTCCTGAATGATCTCAGTAATGGAGTTTTTGTAAATAATGGCTTTTTAATAATATTTTGATGTCATATTAAGATCAGTATGCTTCTCCCTTCTACAAATTCTCTTAAATCTTCCATAAAGATTCTAAGCAGAATTTCCCATCCATACATGTAATTGTACAGCCTAAATTTCCCTCTCTTTAGCACAGTAAGATAACAATCCCCATTAATTTATGAAATAAGTAATTTTAATCATATTTCAGAAGGGAGCCATCCTAAAGGAATATTCTCCATCAAAGTTCTTAAAGGAGAAGTACTGAAAAAGACTAACTTAATGAGCCATTTTTACTATATTTCTTTGGATTGGTTTTTCATTTCCATTTTCTTTCTTAAACTGTAACATAACCACGGTCAGCAGCTTCTATTACTGAATTTACTTGTGGTGGAGATGTTCTCTATAATTTGATAAGGTGCTCCCAGGGTTAAAAGAGGGGTACCTCCTTTATCAAGTGGATTATACCAATTCATATTTGCAAGGCTAATTTCATGTGGAAAAGATCCCCAAAAAATGACTCCACTAAGTAAGTCTTGAGATGAGTCACAGTGATTCTTTTCTCTCCTCTCCTGGCTTATAGATTGCTGTACAATTAAAAGCCAGACACTCTAAACTAAATCAAAGCCGAATCAGTTATATAATAAACCTGCTACTACAGACTCAGTGGGGTCCAGGATCTGATCCAAGGTCTCTAGTGAAAATACCAATGCTGGTGCTCTCTTTGTACAGTGATACATGTCGGGATCAAATATTAGAGCATCCAATTTGGACAAGCATCTCAGCTGCTAAATGCAAGAAAAACAAATATAAAGTCATTATCTTTTTTTTTTTCTTCCTTTGAAAGAATGAAACAAATCTGGCAAGAACTGGAAGAGAAAATCGTTTGTGAGTTGCTATTCAGTAGCTGTGATCCCTGATTAAGGTGACTGATGCAGCATTGTGTGACCTCAGTAATCTTTTCTCAGTGAGAGTCCTTGAAAAATGATGGCATTTTAAAGTTTTCTAAAGATGTGAAATTTTTAATAAAAACAGTTGTTTGTTTTTCTCTTTGGTGGTTTATTTTTGTTTGTTTGTTTAGTTGGGTTTTTTGTCCAGCTTACTCTGGTTTTTAACAGAGTTAATTTCCTAACATATTACTGATCTGGAGACCAGTAACATATTGTGACTGCGTGCCCTTTAAAGTAAAAGGTATGAATTCATGTGCCATTAACTGTAAAAAAAAGCATATATAAAGACCACTATGAATTATAATAAAAAAAAAAACCCATACCTCTCAGATACATAATTTGCAAAGTATTACAACTGTGGATTTGTAACTTCAACTCAATTGATTTCTTAGGAGAAAAAGGTTTATATGGGTAGAGGAAACGGCATTAAGGAGAGCAGAATCACACTATTTTTCAGATAAACTGAAGAGAGATCCATTAAAATATTCACAAGTGCCAGATGTTAGCGGGAAACACGATAAATGATCACAGCCAATCCGATCAAATTAGTTTATTCGAGTAGGCAGGCAGCAAGTAAGACACCGCTGGCCGGCCGGGAAATCTTTTACTCCGCAAGCAGCGTGCTCCCATATTACAAACCGCGTGACTTTTATAGTCTCTTGTTTCTGGGCGTGGCTTCAAGTACCATGTCAGTCCAAACCCTCCGGCGGCTGCGCATTCAGTTGTTCTAGTATTTTCTTCTGGTAGTTCGTGTGCTACTTCACAGCTGGCAGCACACCTCCCCCTCCCAGCACCACCTCAACGCTTCAGGCATAACGGTCCCGGACAGAAACCTCGCGGCTACACGACCCATCCCCACCAGGCAACAACCGCCGCGAGGGATGGGCGTGCTTCACCCCGGTCTGCACGCTCCTGTTCTGCAGACAAAGCTCCATTCTTGGTCAATCTCCCACCTGCCGCGCAAACCTCCCCCAGGCCGCTCCCAGCCCCAGAAGCCACAAAAGCCGCAAAACAGAATCCCCGCGGCTATTACTGTGACACAGTTCGGCTTCACTGACTTTAATGAACAACCCCCCCAGGTATCTATTACACCAGATACCTAGAGTTTTGAGTTTGTACCTTCCTGTATTTTCATAGGATCAAAAGCTAATTCAAGTCAGAAAGGACCACTTACTCCAATCCTCTGTTCCTGTCTTTTTTTTTTTTTTTTTTTAGCTAAGGAAATAAGGCTGGATCCCAATGAATTTTTAATATTTCTTTTATAGACCTCTCTGAGCTTTCTACCTGCACAGAGGTTCTCATGGTCAGGAGGAAAATGTACATTTTTCTTTAAATGAATTCCTGGGTCAGACTGCAGCCCTATGGGTAATCCCCTATGGTCATACATGACTGGACAACTACTGCTGCCATTCTAAAGGCTGGGAAAAACTGTCAGAGACAAACATCAGCAAATTTGAGTCAGCAGAGGCACCAGGACTGAGTGATTTCTGCCTAAAACACTTGCTCCAGACTCAACACCACAGGTCTAGCTGCTGGCCGTACCCATCAGCTTGTTCAGGCAGCTACAGAAAGGAAAACTTTGAGCATTGAGTCAGCATACTTTGAACAACAGGGCAGTATTTTAGTCCCCCTACCCCATCATCTCTCTTGGCACAGCAAGCAGGAAAAGGGATAGCACAAATCGGGCTGACAAGAGTAGACAAAGGACAGGCTAGGATTATATTGCAGCCTCAGGGGTCAGGTAGTGATCTCAGCTCCAGGGAACTTGAGACTTCAGTTTCCAATACTCAAGAGCCTAGAGAACACGCCCTGAGCATGGCAAAGCAGGACCACCACAGCCAATTCATGAATTATGTTCTCTGGAGCATCTTGGCATTTTTATAAGTTAAAGAGCTGATGTTTCGTGTATCCAGGCCTTGGGTGCCTGCTATCAGGTTGGAGATACTGTACCAACCTGAAATACTGAATTGGTGCAAGTTCACTCTGCTGATTCACATGTGTTCAAGTATTTTATTTTTGGCATTTTATTTTGGCTTTTTTCCCAGGGAGTTTATGCCAGATAGGCCATCATCTGTGCTCCTGCAGCTGACACAACCAGCACAAACAGCTCTGTATGTGCCAGCAAATGGGTCTAAAATCTGTCTGTGCATTGGTCTGGGCCTTCACTACCAGGTGATCCACCAACACATGGATCCAGTACTAATCAAAGTAAACCAGCCTGCTACAGCTAAACTCCAAAAAGATGCTAGAAATTTTGTTAAAAGGGAATGGTCTGAAGGCAGGGGACATCTTTATAGCAAGTGATACACAGATACCAACAGTGACACATGATGCCAGGTCTGGCAGAACAGCTGTGTGTGTCCAGTTGTTTTTCTAGGCTTTTCATGGCATTTTTGTGTCTAGTGTATGCCACAAGAGACACCTGTGCCTGCAGATATAAAAAGGACTTCGTCCAGACAGCCTACCCTGAAAGCTCCCAATATTCCAGAACAGAACAGACTCCCACCCACCATTCAGTACTGGGATCCCCTTACGGCTCCATCACTGTTCAGGAAGTAGCAGCACAGGCAGGGCAGCCCCAACACCCAGCAGAGTCCCTGAGAAGGCAGGTAGGTCAGGCCTCCTGCACCCACTTGAGGAGCCTCCAGGGTCAAACTACTGGTGAAGCTTACATGAGTGTTTATCCCTGTTACACACACTAGCAACTGGCCTAAATAAAGCCAAAGCAGGCTATTAATGCAGGCTTAACCACCCAAGGTATATCTCAATGCTGTACACTGCCTCCCTCCCACCCCAGGTTAGACTCTCTCTGCCCCAGGACCATTTATATTGCTTGACAAATCTGACAAAAGAGTAGGCCACACAATCACAGAGCAACTCCCCCCCCTCCCATCTTACTATACAAGGGGAAGGTTTATCATCAAGGTCTGTTGCCTACTTAAATGATAGGGCAGAGCAGCCATCCTTTAGCAATCCCCTTGCCTTCCCTGAGGCCTGAGCTAGAAAGGGGAGATTGGACTTTACAAAGAGATCCCAAACTCTCAACTGCATTTTTAAAGCATCCATATTTCCCCAGGTACCAAGCTGTTTTCCACACCACGCAGGTGTTGTGGTTTAATCTCTGCCAGCAGCTAAACACCAGGCAGCCACTCACCCACTGCTTCCCCCCATGCCCCCCCACAGCCCTGTCCTATGGGATGGTAAGGACAATCAGAAGGAAGAAAAAAACCAAAACAAGTGAGACTCTGGGGATTGAAATAAGGCTAATTTAATAGAACATCACAAAGAGAAAATAACAGTTATAACAATAATACTGATGGAATTATATATAACACAAGTGTATAAACCATGAGACACCCTTAGTACCCCAGACTCAATATCCCAGTCTGCAGCTGCATGGTGAACAAACACAAAAGCTAGCCAACAAGGCTTGGCCCAGCCCTCTCCTTATATGATGTTACTATAGAATCAACAATGCCATGGGATAGTTCAGTTCTTTATCCCAGTTGCAGCCTCTCCCAACTACTTGGGCCAGCAGCAGCTTGGGAAAGTTAAGCCCAGAAGAACCCAAGAGACCAAGCTAAAATGAGTCTGAAGAACCATTCCTTTATGTCCTTTCCATGAGCTACCTGATTTTATAGCTCAGGCACAGTTCCTGATGGCATTACAACACTCCCAGGAACACACAGAATCACTGGCCCTCCCTCAGCACTGTAATTATTAACTAAGAGAAAGAAAGAACATGATGAATATCATACCCACACCAGGTAACAGCTTAAGTAAAAGGTAAACTCAATTATGAGGTCCAAAACCCTGGAAGATATGTTATGAACTCTTAGTGTTTTAAAAAACAATTTATATCCAACCTCCAGCCCAATATCTGTACCACCCTGTTTCACCATGAAGCTTTAATCCTAAACGCATTGAGGAAGAATCCTTCCAAAACCTATCAGTTGCCTCACACCACCCTGAAGCACAAACAGAAACCATCACTCACCCCTGGGAAGCTACTTACAGGGATCTTAGCTGCATTCATGGGGGGAGGGAACCTCCCTGGCAGCACCTGAGGGTGCAGCCCAGCCTGATTTATTGAGCAATTGCAATTACATTGCATTTATATCATTCTGGAATTGAATTATAAATATCTTCGGTGCTTGACAGGTCCCACAGCCCTGACAGGCACCAAAAAGAGCAGGAGCAGCCTAGGAAGAGGGACAGCAGAGAGGGCCGAACCCTCAGCCCTGAACTGCAATGTCTTGATAATTCCCGGGGGAGCGAGCGCCGGCGGCGGGGAGGGAACAGCACACGACAAGGAGCCGATCCCGGTGCAGGTCTCGCAGCCCTGACAGGCGCAAGGCCTGGTAACACAGCCTGCCAAGAAGGGCACTACTGTTTGCCCTGCTCTCAATGTCCAACGTGATGATTCTTCACAGCAAAAATGCTCCTCCTAACTAAGGCAAACATAATGTCAAGTCCACTTGTAAAGCTTGGGGCCAAGGATCTGTTCTCTGCTATAAGACACGGGAAATTTGGAAATGTACAGGGTCACTTGCAAGGCCTTTGGGGGTTATGATGATAACGGGTGATACAGGGACTTGTATCTTGCTTGTATGGTGCTTATATGTTGCTTGTATTT